>VWZK01009584.1:741-39396 GCA_013396935.1 Baryphthengus martii
TATATATAGTGCTCCCTATGGATCTGCTGCTGAATCTATGCTTTGAGACATCATCTGGTAGAAATATGGAAGCCTTACACAAAAGTGTTAGTGATTATTAGGTCATTATCCCAACTGAGAATCTGATTTGGGATGAAAAATCCTGTCAGATGTCTGTTTGAGGCATTTTGGCTCCAGCCACAATGTGGAAAGAATCTTTCACGAATTAACAACATTCGACTACCATTGTGGTCTACACATAGCTGCATTAGTTTCTGTTACTTCTGGGCCCTCCAGCTGCACAGAAAGAGCAAGTGATTGGAGTTCCATGGGTGCAAAAGGACAAGGCAAATGCACATTAGAGTCTGCTTGCTTGAGTAGTTAGATCTGGCCCATCTCAGTGCATTCAGTGCTAAACAATTGTGAATTTACTTAGTAAATACCTGAGATGTTCCAGAAACTGTAGAAATAAGTGAGATAAGTGCTTTGAATTGCTTTCATGCTTATCTGTTCAGTCAGTAAACAAACATATGGACAGCATCTCCAGGCTCTGCAAAGCTCTGTCAGATGTGTGTTCTGCTTCCTGAGGTATGCTGTTAGTAACAGAAGATGCTATTCAGGTCTTGTCAGTGTTGCAATAATTCACATTTCCTTTCCCTTCCACCAGAAAGAGCAAATTGCAGGCAGAAGTGAAACAGAGTGAGAAAGAGAAAAATAATATTGTTGTTATTACTGAGAGGGCAGAGGGGATTTTCATGAAAGAATTCAGCTAAGACTGCAGATCTGCGCTCTCATGTGCATACCATACCTCTTTTGTTAGCTTCAACAAGTGCTTCTCTGAGTGATGACTTTGCTGACCCCTTGCAGCCATGCGAAAACTCAGGTTTCTCATTGAAACTGGTCCTGTTTACTAGAGGTCCATGGGAGACTGCCACAGATGATTTGGACTTCATGTTTTAGGAAAGGCTGAATTGTGATTCAGTTTCTGCCAGTTCTCTAGATGTAAAGTGAGACACTTTATAGTGTCCACGTGATCCTCTGCGGGGCAACAGGCATAATGTCTTTGCCTGTTTCCACCTTTTCTGTCTGAACAAGAGTTCCTCAGATAGCTGGTAGAATGGAGCTGCTGCTGTAGAGCCTGGCATACCTGGCTCAACAGGGCACTGAGCTTGCATAGAGCCAGTAGGTGATACCTTTGTTTAAAGAGTAACTAAAAGTAAAGGAGATTGCTTCTGTTTTGTTTAGGACTTTCAAGTATTCCCCAGAGGGCACCACGTGAAGGCTGCTATGTGTGAGATCCTAAGGATAACTTGACAGCTTCCTACCCTTAGCATGGACAAGGTGACACCTGTGAGATTTGTGAGAATCACTATTACAGATAATCCTTCAGTGAGGTAGTCAGAAAAGTGGCTGAAGGTGCTTCAGCATGTGTGCCAGGTATGGCTCCTCCCTCACATAAATCCTTTCCAGTACTGCAGGGCAAGTAGCACTGCAGAGGTACCATGTGAGTCAGAGCGCTGATGGCTGAGCACTGAACCACCCGAGAAGTCTATGGGTTGGTGTCTCAGCCACGCATGGAGGTCATTGTTCCCCTGTCAAAAGCACTTATGTATTTGATTAAACCTGGATTATCAGTCCTGGCTTGCAAGGCTGGTCACACCAGATGGGATACGGTTCCAAGAATCTGACAAACATTTATGTCACATGGCACCTATGGAAATTTCTAGTCCAACCCTGTGCACCCAGCAGGGCTCACCACAGTGCTTGATCTCGTAGCTCAGGCCCTCATGTGGTTGAGTGCTCAATGTCCTCAAGGACAAAGAATCCGTATCTCTGGTGCCTGCCACAGGGCTGCACTGCTCTCCTTGGAAGAGTTTTCTCCTCACATCCAAGCCCTCTTGCGACATGTGCCCCGGGGCCTTCTGTCCTGCAACTGGGAACCTCTGAGAAGAGTCTGTCTCGGTCTTCTTCTAGTGACCATGATAGTGTTAGGTGGATGGTTGGACCTGATGATCTCAGAGGTCTTTTCCAACCTTGATGATTCTATGATTCTGTGATTCTGTGATTCTCTGTAAAGCGCTTTAGGCTGTTGGAGACTGTTAACTACGACCTCCCTCAGATGTCTCCTTCCCATACTAAACAAAGTTTCCTTTGTCATTAACTACATTTTGCAGAATGGCTTTAGCCGAAAACATCTCTTTAACATGGTCAAGAATACTTTCATCTCCAGGCAGGAGCTGGCAGCAGGCAGCATGAATGCAGGCCACATTTTCTTTAGATGACATGAGGCAATGTGCTGATTGGAAGTCACTGTGGACAGTTTTTAATGACAACAGTAATGATTTAATTATGCATGGGATGGGGAGGGCAATGAGGAGGTGTAACTCTCTGTGAATGGTTTGCCACAGTAGGCTGCCCCAGGAGAGGATCTCATGTTCCGCCTTACTCAGCATGACTGTTTGGCCTTGTTTGCTGGGTCAGGGTATGTTCCTCGTGACCACAGCAATATTTGTGGCTTTTCTCTTCTCCTGTTACTTTGTCCACCCCTTTCTGGGAGTTTGTCTTGTAGGGTTTGGGGCCAGGCAAAATTGCTGGATCTACAGTAACTAACGGTAATGGGTCACACAGCTGAATTGTGTATGGTAAGAAGAAATACCTCCTCTGGCTGAATGTGAAGCTGCCATCTGCTAATTTCATTTATTGCCTCTTTGTTCTTGTACTGAGAGACACATGAGTACTTATTGTCTGTTGACCTTCTCCTTGCCCCTCATCACTGATGGGATCTAATTTCACTGATGGGATCTACTTATCTCTTGCTTCACTGATGGGATCTACTTATCTCTTTTCTAGACCAAAGTGTCTTGATATAGCTGTTTGATGAAGAAACCCTTACTTTTCATCATCCTCTCAATATCTTTCTGTCCTTTTCCACTTCTTGCATTTCCTTTCTGAGCCAGGGAGAGCAAAGTTGAATATTACTTCAGTGGCATTGTAAGAGGCCTGTGAAAGAGAAGACTTAAAAGAAGGTGTTTGGATATGTATAGCAAAGAGGAGAGAATTGGCCAGTTGCTGGCTGTTTATCTGATGCTTTCTCTGTCTGAAGGCTTCTCAGTGATGCAGGCAAAATTTATGACCTGGACAAGACCTTGCCTGCATCACCATCATCTTCTCCTTTATCCAAGCCCTTGTCTTTTTGGCATCTCCAGTAAAGGTCCCAGTGGGGATGTAACCATTCCATTGCCTTATGTGCTGCCTGCCAAGATGCGTTTGAAAACAGACACAGTCCCTTCCCCTGCCCCAAGGACAAGAACAGTGTTCTTGTGAGAGTACTTCTGAAGAAAAACTACTCCTTTTATTTTATTCCTTTCTTTTCTACAATGATCAAAAGGTACTGTTTCAAAGTGGCATCTGAAAAAACTCTCACTCGTTTGCCACTGGGAGGTTAACACAGACTGTATCATGATTGTCCCATAGATGTAAACTGGAGATGTTTTCCATACTTGTTGCTGGGCTCAGTTTCAGAATCCAGACCAATCTTGAGTGTGGAAAGGGCTTTGTCAGGTCCAGTGTCAAGACAAGACTGAGCATTTCAGTAATGGCCTCTATGGCAGAAACACCCACAAGAGTTGAACTACAATGGGACTAGGAAGACTAGAAAATGGAAGAGAGTCCTCAGAGATTTTATGGCCCATGAAGTGAAGCTGCTGGAGAAACATCTGGCAGGAGAATAGTTCTTGCAGAGACTTGCAATGAATCTTGAAGGCCCCACTGCAGGTAACAGCGGAGTCATTCCCCCTGCAATTAGTTTCGTGTGTCAGGGTCACAGCAGAATCCTCAAGCCCTGAAAGCAATTCAGGTCAAGCTAATGCCACAGTTATTAAAGCAGCTGAACCTGTTGTTTTTACTATTAGAAAACAGCTTCTCTGACATGCCTGGAAGAAATGGAGCTATTTTATTTTCTGAGTTGCCTTCTGCAGGGAAAATAGTTATGGAAGGGGTGTGTGTGTTTGAGGAGAGTAACATTAAAGCTCATCTCAGGCTGAAAAACACTTAGGATTGTGGGCAGAGGAAGGCTGGTGGGATTTTTTACCTGCTTTCAGCATTGATTAAATATTTGTAAATACATGGGTCTGGATTTGGCCTAGGAGTCAGCCCTCATTTTTGCTGCCACAGGCCAGATCTCTGAATCTTGTTGTGTAGGGCTTGTTGCAGCTGGAGCACGAGCTGCTGTTTGTGCAGATGTGGCTGTCCCAAGTTAGGTTAGGACGAAACTTATCCTAAGGTTGTCCTAAGTTAGGTTATCTTAACGGGCACTCACGGGGGCAACAGAATAGCAGGTGAAGCAGTAGTTTTTAATTTTCTACTAGTAATGATATGCTAGCAAGATATCCTGTGCTTTTGTCTCCTGCTGTTAGAACACTTTCTCCTTCAAAGTCATAAAATACAACTGAAAAGCAAAGACACTGATTTAAGAGTAGCCCTTAGAGCAGCAAAGAGCAGATTTTTGCGTACCACTTTTTCTTGCCATCGTTTCTGATCTCCTTTCCCATGAGCCATTCCCATGGTTCAAGGCACAATGTTTACAATAATGCTGTAGATACACATACAACAATGAGCAGCTCTGTAGTGCCGTGAGATCTGCATCACCTGCAGTAGGAGAAGGCATGACAGGTATGCTGCTTTGGCCTTAAATCCCATGGCATCTCTCTTTCCCCATCCCCCATTTTTACTTCATGACCCATCTCTTCACCTAAGACCATCTCTGTGCTTTCATTTAACTTTCTTTAACTTCCATCAGATCCTGCAGGGGCTCTTATATGTATGAAAGTTTCTTCCTCTGGCTGCATATCCAAGAAAGGGTTTAAACAAATATAGAAGATGGACAGAGGCTTTGTTTTTCCTTTCCTATCATTCCTTGCAGCAAATGCATGCCTACTGGGAGAATCAGATTGTTTTCTTGTTCAAGAAGTCATTGGAGATGAACCTCCTTTCAGAGTTCTGGCAGGATAAAGCTGCTTCTCCTGGCAGTAATTGAAACACATGCCGTGAAAGAAAACGCTAGGATAGGTGGCATCCAAGGTCCCATAGGTAGAGGAGAGCTGGCTGGTGCAGGTAGATACCATTCATACAATATGTGGCTATCCATCTGACCAAAGCTCTGTCAGCTTTTTTTCAGTTTATGGAGATTGCTGAGATGTAGGAAGGAAGAAGCCGCCCCACTTTTCACGGTGTCGCTTGAAGTGGAGGGTAAATTTTGTAAGAGATGAATCCTCTTGCATTCCAGCCAGTCCTCAGAGATTAGAGGGGCTTGGGGTGGCTAGACTTATCTCTTAACAGGTGTGCCAATCAGGATGTATTGCTATAGGTCTGACCCAGATTTGTGAATGGCCTGTCTGCTGTAGGTCTGGTTGCATTCACAAGAAGCTGTCGGATGCATGAATAGCACGGTTTATTTATACTTGCGACATGTAACAGATTCGAGATTGACATTAATAAGTTCACTAACTACAGCAGAGCTGCTAATCAAGCTTAATATTGCCAACAGAAATAATAATAATAGGCAGTAATAAAACCACCAACAGCTCAGGGTTAACATTCACCAGAGGGTGGAAGGTGTAGGGCTTACTTACTTACCCAGAGACGTGCGCCTGCCTGAGGTGGAGGAAGAGAACACAGCCCGTCGACTGGTCCATCAGATATTGAGGTTCTCTCTCCTGATTTAACAATCTTCTCCATCATTTTTATCCCCAAAATTACAAGATTTCTCCCCTTCACCAGGCGATGTGTAGTATGATTTGGGTGGAGAGACAAATGCTATAATCATACATATTTAGCATGATCTCTATAATCTTCATTAGCATATGCAGGGTGCCAACATTAATGTGCATTTTATAGGTAATGAGGCAAATGGTTATCTGTCATAGTTGGTGGCTTCTTCACAAAAAAACAGAGAACTAGCAGGTTCTTGGTATCTTGTCTTGCTGACGCGAAGAGCAGGACTGTCCTGCCTCTGCAGCCCTCCTTCTTCTCTTCTTCCTGTGATAGCCGAGCAAGCCTCCACTCCTCAGGACTGCACTAGAGAGAGCAAGGCCAGGCTTGATNTGGGGTGGCTAGACTTATCTCTTAACAGGTGTGCCAATCAGGATGTATTGCTATAGGTCTGACCCAGATTTGTGAATGGCCTGTCTGCTGTAGGTCTGGTTGCATTCACAAGAAGCTGTCGGATGCATGAATAGCACGGTTTATTTATACTTGCGACATGTAACAGATTCGAGATTGACATTAATAAGTTCACTAACTACAGCAGAGCTGCTAATCAAGCTTAATATTGCCAACAGAAATAATAATAATAGGCAGTAATAAAACCACCAACAGCTCAGGGTTAACATTCACCAGAGGGTGGAAGGTGTAGGGCTTACTTACTTACCCAGAGACGTGCGCCTGCCTGAGGTGGAGGAAGAGAACACAGCCCGTCGACTGGTCCATCAGATATTGAGGTTCTCTCTCCTGATTTAACAATCTTCTCCATCATTTTTATCCCCAAAATTACAAGATTTCTCCCCTTCACCAGGCGATGTGTAGTATGATTTGGGTGGAGAGACAAATGCTATAATCATACATATTTAGCATGATCTCTATAATCTTCATTAGCATATGCAGGGTGCCAACATTAATGTGCATTTTATAGGTAATGAGGCAAATGGTTATCTGTCATAGTTGGTGGCTTCTTCACAAAAAAACAGAGAACTAGCAGGTTCTTGGTATCTTGTCTTGCTGACGCGAAGAGCAGGACTGTCCTGCCTCTGCAGCCCTCCTTCTTCTCTTCTTCCTGTGATAGCCGAGCAAGCCTCCACTCCTCAGGACTGCACTAGAGAGAGCAAGGCCAGGCTTGATCGTTCTTTGAGCAAGAGGACCCCTCCTCAATAGCTAAATGCCACACTGGGTATGGATGTTTTACAGTGTGGCATGTAGCACTGCTGAGGAAGGTGGACAGGAAGATGCACTGGTTGTGTCAAGACCAAGGTATATCTGCAGTGGTCAGTGAAACAAGACCTGAGTTCTGGCCAGTATTCAGTGTTCCTTATTGTCCTTGCCACTGCCTTAGCTGAAACACTTCCAAGCAGTGCCCAGACCTGGGCATGCTCCCCATCTGCAGCCTGGATGTGGCCATCTGGTGTGGTGAAGGGGTAAGGGGATGGATGCAAACATGCAGACATGGATAGAGATGCACAGGTTGGCCTCCAAGAGATGGAATGGTCCTAGCTCCTCTGGGAAACTTCTGTAACCATCCTCACCTGCATCCCTTCAAAGCCAGGACAAGTTCAAGCACACCTAAGGTCACAATAGCATAGATGTCTCACCAGGCTACCTGCACTCCTGGCCTTTGGGTACCATTTTTTCTTCACCCTTCGTTCCACTGACCAAAGCCAGCCCTGAGTTTCTGAGAAGCAACACTGGCAAAGTAGATGGTATGAGCGTCTGTTAGGTGACATGTTGCTTGCAGGGGTGCCCTGCAGTCGACACTGTGCAGGAACTGGGACATGTTCCTGCCAGGGCTGTGGGGAAGAGACCTACATCAATGTGTGATACAGAGAAACAGCATGGCCTGCTGTGGTGCATCCTCTGGGAGTTATCCCCAAGCACTGGCTGAGGGCCCCTCTCCCTGCCACCTCCCAACCTGCTGTGCATCACTAGAGGTACAGCCACCAAAAGGAAAGCAGTCTGGAGCCTCCATGCCCTTGTTCTTGTAAGGACAGCTTTGATGCCTTCTGTAGACATAAGAATTGCCACACAGGTGATCCAGCTGCCACACAGCTTTAGCTCTTCTGCCATGTGCCTCAGCTCTTGGGAAAACACAGAAAACTTAAGGATAAATTAATTAGTAATAGTAAGAATAGGCTTGTTTATACTGCCAGTCTTGCTGGGAGGCCCAAAAAGCCCTTTAAACAGCAGGAACAGCACTATGCAGCACTGGTCGAGGGCAGGTGCTGGCTGGCTGCTTGTGCAGGCAGAGATGCTCTTCAGCTGTGCCTGGCAAAGAGAATGAAGCTGGAAACCAAAGAGAGAGCAAGCTAAGGCCAGCAAGGGAGAAGAAGGGCCAAGGAAGATATCTATTTCTTTGATATTCTGCTCCTGGTTAGAAAAACATTCACGAGAGTCCTTTTGCTGTGCTGGTGCAGCCAGGTCTTCATCACAGAATCCATGAAGGAGAAGCAGACAGTTCTCAACCTGCCTGATTGCTGCTGTGGGCATAGTTTGTACTTGCTCCATTTCTGCCTGTCTCATTGCTTCACAGTTCATTTGGCTGAACTCTTTATACAAAACAATGTGTTAGATGAGCTCTGTGCTGGGAACATTGCAGGAAGGCACCAGCTGTCCGGGGAAGGGATGGGCAAAGGGACTCGGCTTTCAGCATCCGTAGTGGCTGCCTACTGAGCAATTCTGCTTGTTTGCTTTGTCAACTCATCCAGAATAATAATAATGTTTCAAGTCAAAGAAACACACCTACGAAACCAAATCTTTCTGGCTGGTGGCTGTGCCCCCGAGCCTCGCGCAGTGCGTCCTACCACCTTGTTCCAACTCTTTGCTTTATGTTAAACAAGGAAGAGTGAGACTAGCACGTGCCTAATCTTTTAGTTGAAAAAACTTCAGTTACAAATGAGTGGAAGAGGTATTTCCCTTCCAAACCTTCATTTTCAGTTTTCTTTCAGTGGTGCTGCTAAGTGAGTTAACAAGCTTAACAAGCTGAAGTATGGGTTGCCGCTTTGGTTTTTTTGGAAGACATCACAGAGGGGTGCCTCTGCCTCATCAAGGCACAGAAATGCATGAGGGGGTTGAAGGAAGGAAAAGGGAAAGGCCTGGGTGAAGGCTTGGACCACAGAGACTAAGAGAGATACTGTCTCTCCAGCAGCATCTCTCCTCTCCTGGACACCATTGCTCTCCGACAGCCAAAGCATCTCTGCAGCCTGAGTGCGTTCGTGGCCACCCTGCAGTGAAGGGGCTGGAGAGAGTGCCAGGAGGGTTCACCTCTGTTCTGTCTGGGACAGGAGGCACCTGGTTGAAAGGCAATGAAAGGATCAGGGTCCCTTGGCTTGGCTGAGCCTGCTGCCAGAGTGGCTCAGAACAGGCTCCGGGTCTATTGGCAGACTGAGATACAGAAGGTATGAACTGGAGCTAAGGAAAGATTAGAGAGGGCAAATAATGTAGGTTTTCTGCTGCTAGCAGAAAGAGTGAGCTGAGGTCTTTTAAACTTGGATCTCATGTCCAGAATTGCTCTTTAAGTTTTGACTCTGAAAGTCTTATGACAAATACTGATGGTGGCTGAGTGAGATGTGATTCATGAGGGACATTCAGACCCCAGCTGAGTTCACAGACATGTGTCAAACAAGCCTTGTTTCCATTACTCCAAAGGCTATGAAACTCAGAAGAGCTGAAAGCCACCCTACATCCCCAAATCAAACAACTGTGAAATCCACACCCAAGGGTCATGAAAAACGTGGAGCATACAGATTAGAAGAGGAGCACATGGAGGCGCCCAGTCCAACTCCGTGCTTGAAGCAAGGCTCACCAAAGCTAGGCCAGGTTGCTCAGGGCCTTGTCCTATCAAGTCTGGAATATCTTCCAGGGTAGAAGTCCCGCCACCTCTTATCTGGGTCTTGTCCACACCACTGATGGGAAGGAATATTTTCCTTATATCCGACCACAATTTTCCCTGTTCCAACCCGTGCCTGTTGTCTCTTGTCATTTCCTTGTGCACCCTAAAGGAGAGTCTCTCTCTGTCTTTTGTCTTGCTCAAGTAGGCAATGGCTGACTGAAATAGGTCTCACTGCAGCCTTGTCTTCTTCAGGCTGAGCAAGCCCTGTTCCCTCCACTTCTTCCCATAATGTCCTGCACTCTTATCTCTGAGGCATCTTTGGATCCTGTGTTTGAACTTTTCAGTTTATCAGCATTCCCCTTGAGAAATCCCAAACTTGTTTCAAAACTCCAGATATGCTGAGCAGAGGGGCACAGTCACTCTTTGCAAGTTTTTGGGTATGCTTTGTGCTAGTGAGTTTTTAAGATGAATGCTGATATCATCATCTGTTGCTGGCATAGAAGCTGTGCAAGAAAGGCAAGCGATGGCACATCTTCACAGTGTGTGTCTTCTGCTGCTGGAAACTGGATGACTTGAGGACAGTGGAGTATGATTATGCACAATAGCATGAGACTGGCTCAGAGCTCATACTACTTGCTGTATGTATTTTGAGAGTCCTCTACAAACCTCTGGCTGCACAGGACTATATTGCTTGCCCAATTCCTGTATTCTGTCCTACAGACTCATACCTGAACTAACAGTGTTTTTTGAAATCATCTGTGGAAGTACAATATGCCTAACATATCTCCACAGTCCCCCAGTTTGGAAAAATTCCTTAAAGGCTTTCTATTACTTTATATTTACATCGTTTCACTGCATGATCTTGCAATTTCTAACTGGCATTTATTTACAGAACAGAGTGCAAGAAGTACTTTTGACAAGCACATGTAGTGACTGGTTTCAGAAAGATTAGGCAGGGCTCGCCTTACAGACATTTTTAGACTTAATTAGGAAAGGTTGTGGGGAAGAAATAACTACACCTACATTTTTATGTTTCCCACTGGGTTTAGCTGCTGTGGTTTGACAGTTTTTTGTGTATGCACCAAGTTTGACCAGCTCTCTACAGGCACAGTCTTACAGCACACTGGAGTCTGCTCCCAGCTTTCACCTGGGCTAGTCTTCCTTGGAGGAATATAATTTGAGGTGGCGGAGCATCCCAAGCAGTTGTGTAGTCAACCTTCTGTTAAAGCAACAGATGCCCTACTATGGTCAGGGCATTTGTTTATGGAACAGGTTTTGTATGGACGTAGCTGCTTCTCTAACCTATGTCTAGTCTAGGTCCTCCTGCTTCAGTACATTGTGACAAACAGGTTATTGGAAGAGGTTAAAGCAGCCTTTGAGCAGGGCTCTTGCCTTCTTATATAGCTTTCTCTTAATTTCTTTTAGTTTGCTCCTGTTTCTGCAGATGTTTAAGACAAGGAAGAGACAAGGTTCCAAAAGATTCACCTGCCTCTGAGAAGCGAGATATTGTTACTGTGAGCAGAAACAAAAAGAACAAAAAAGGATCAAGTCTCTTGGACAGCCTTTCTGCTCCCCTCCATCTACCAGAAAGATTTTTTGTATGTGCAGAAAATTATTTATTTTCTAACAGAAATAGCTAAGAGATGTGACTCATCACTTGCGATCCTCCAAACCCAGAAGCTGCTCATGTATGCTGCTAGCTGACTAAAATCTGTACATTGCAAAGCAAGTTTGCATTTCCCCAGAGGTGATTGGAAGTGATCTTGCTGAGCTCTCCAGTATTAAAGTTGTTGTATATTTCCTTGCATCCAAGGTTTTTTCCAGGATTGCACAAAGCAGGCAGAGTTTATGAACAGCTTTGTTTCACCTTTTGGAAATGAATGACTTCTGGGTTATTTTCAAGCTTTTTGGTGCTCAAAATAGCAGATTACTCATCTGATCTCATTAAGCAGATTTCAGGAATGGCTGAAATTGCAGGAGCTCTTGCATTAAAAATATATAACAAGCTGATTCTTTTGCTTCCCTGTGCTTTGACAGTGTACTGTGTCTCGGAATGGTTTTAAAATGCCAGAAACAGATCAGATGCCCGGAAGACCATCATGTCAAGCTGTGCTTGTGTATTTAGTGTTGTTCTTTTCCATATAGGCAGGCTTCAGAAATAAGCAGGAAAGGCATCTAGGGTGAACTCCATATATATGCATCTTCCCAGTAGAGTGGCTGCTTAAACATAATGCAATTGCTTGGAGTTAAATTGCCTTCACTTTGTAATGAAATACATGCATAGCCATGTCTGATGGTGGCATTATGCCCAGTATTGCCTTCTATGAAGTATTAACAATTTCAAAGGCAGTGTTGTCTTATAATAGCTTATTTTTAATGAATAATGAAAATTAAATTGTTTTTCCCAAAAACCTTTGGGTTCAAGTGTCACATATTTTCTCTACCACCATTACTGCTGTTGTTCTAGTTGAAAGCCGAGATCCTCATATAATCCTAAATCTATGAAAGCAGGACTTCTAAGAAAACTGTGGAACAGTGTAAGACTGAGAAATCCAACAGAGGTTGTGGCAGCACACCTGCTGCCACAACGCTGCAGCACATTTGGGTAGTTAGGTGCTAAAATGAATTGAGCCCCACTGAGAGTCACTCAGCTCACGGGAGGTACGCCAGTGTGCAAGGAGGCATGTGAGAAGATGTTATTTGCAAGTAATCCTGCCTGCAGTCAGGCTCAGGCTGTAACCATCACGGTCATCCCTGGCCTGTTTCTTGTCCTGCCCCAGGTGCAGAAGAAATCCCCTTGGGAAGGGAATGGAAATGCAGCGCTGATGACCCACTGCACAACAGTTCTCATGTGTTCTACAGGAAAGGGGCTGACCTGCATCCGCAGTCTCTTACTGAGAAAGGCAAAGGTGAAAGGGAGAGGGGAGTCATGAACAGTTCTTTGACACTTCTTGCTCTGAACATTGTATGCCGGGTTCTGCACATTAAGGAAAATCTTGCTGCTGACTTCCCTGATCACTGTAAAAAACCTGTAAGCCTTTATCCCAAATATGAGGTTTGCAACAAGGTCGAAAAATGTCTTTTCTCATGCCTTAACTGGCATAGTGATCTGGTGATAATACTCTAATAATACTATTGGATAGGCCACAGTAGAGCCTTGTGGGCTCTCAGGACCTGAAGATTTCTTCTCAATCCAGGAACATGCCTCTGTCTCTGGGGTATGACACTTGTGTCTAGCAACATTGCAGGCATATTCTAAGAAAATATTCCCCAGTGTTTTTGTGCTAAATTTTGCCTGGAGACAGAGAGGAAGGTAGTGCTTGGCTCATTCCTCTAAGTATTCAATAATTACTAGATCTTTGTGACTTTTTTGTCTCAGCTTGATTTTATTGTTGTGAAAGTACTCCCATCTACATGCCTGAGGAGATACATAGGCAAGAAGAAGCTAAAATTCCACCTGTTTGGTTACAACTATTTAGTTCCTGGAGTTGCTGATCTACCTTTTTTTTGGCATTGTGTTTGTAAAGTTCAGGAAGGACCGAATCGCCTGATGCTTGAGATGCTTGGTGTGTGTGCATCCAAAACAGCCTTTCCAGAGGTACTGAGCCTCAAAGCTATTGCGCATTTTAAGGAATGATCCATGATATACCAAAACAAAACATTTCTCTGGCAGGAAAACTAGGAAAGAGTAAAAATTCTGGCCTCATAAACCATATTTGCATACTCTCCTGAAGGCTATTCAAGGGAAAACACCATTTCAGCTTGAACTTTGGAGTTTACATGAAAAGTGGGTTTAGTTACTCCAAGGTGTTTTTCTAAAAATACATGTCTAACAAATATCTGCTATTTTATGCATCTCTAACTTAATAGAAGTGAGTTATAGGTACACCAGAAAGGTACTAACTTTTCTTTCCATCAGTGTTAATCCTATTACAGAGTAAGATGGGCTGCCTGCTGTTCTGGACTCACCAGGAGTGCAGAGCAAGTTGTAAGTGCCTGCCTAAATAATCCTCTTTATGCTGATAATTTGATTGATATGTTTGGAGCTGTTTTGTTTATGAGACATATATAGTATCACAAATACAAAAGACTGTCAGAGGGAGTGGTAAAATTGCCCTGGAATTACGATCCTTCAAAATACTGATAGTTAATGTGACTGCTCATTTCGTCGGAAATGGTTTGGGCGTGATAAAACTTTGTGTGCGTATTTTAAGTGCATATAAAAGATAGAACCTGGATGAGGGGAAAAGGGTGCCGCTCCCTTGGTTTTGACTTAGGGTGTCCAGGACATGATAGAGCATGTCCTGCTATTTTCTTTTCTGGTAGATGTGAACTTGAAACCCAAGCCTTCAAAATGCAGGGAGCAGGAGAGGAATGCTTCCAAAGATAAGCAAAACATATATTTGCACTGCAACAATTAAACCTGTTGAATGTGGTATGCTTAATGTACCCCCAAAAGTTATCATCGCCCAAGCATAGAATATGGCTCAGATCTGGACTCCTCCACGATCTCTGGCTATTTTTGCCTGAATCACTTCCTGGATAGCAGCTCACATGCACTGGATCACTGACACCAGCAAGCTGCTTTTCCATCTTCTGCTTTTGAATGCCCGAGATGCGATTCCTTGCTTCTAGTCATCAGGCACATGGGAGATCCAACATCTCAGCTGAAACCAGCATGGCTGCAGCCTACCAGTCTGCAAGGGGCCAATATTTTAACAACTTGCTATGTCTCTCCTTGGGCAGAGGAGCTGATGGGGTCTCTGTCTGGGGAAGCTTGCTAGTGCAGGGAGTTACTGTGAAGCAGCCCTAGGCTGCCAGCACCTCTCTACCACTTCACTTCTCTCTCTGCATGGCATGCACTGGCTCCTGTCTACCAGCAGTGCCAAGCACTACCACGGCTGCCAAACACAGGCAGGGCAGTTCAGGCCTTTGCCCTGCACAGAGATGAGCTTGGGGCCTAGAAGAGAGAAACAAGTTGAAGCTTAATCCGGCTGCGATAGAAGGGATGTTGGCTGGGTCCTGAAAGATGGGGATAAAGTGTATCTGCTTTGTAGCCGAGGGGTGTCTGCATTTGCAGCTGCAGCAATTCCAGGTGAAAGAGCTGGGTTCCTTGTTGTTCCTGGAGGACTGAATAGCAGTGAGTCCAGTGGGACTTTTTTCTCCTTCCTACTGGCCAGTGAACCGCACCACAGCTTTTAGGTGCTGATGCTGCTTTTCATCAGCAGTGCAACCGTCACCTAGAGATTCAACATCACAGTCACTCCACGTGAGCTCCACCTTAAATCAGTCTGAAAGGTGAAGTTAGGGCAGGATATGGCAGCTCCTTGCTAAGCTGGGTATTTTTCTACATACACATGACACCATAGCGTGCTTCTGGTTTCAGGGTGGAGTTCGAAATGTGGCTTCTGACCAGTAAAGCCTTTGTACCCTGCTGTCTCAGACATCCTAAGGAAGTATTCAGCAGAGAGGCCTTTTGCTTTAGTAGGGGTGAGCTACACAAGGTCTTTGTTCTGCAGCCGACCCTTTACACCTTTCAGACATCTGAGATCTGAACCAGCAGACCTCAAATCTGTGACCCCGTAAGTTTTTGTACACCTGAGATGTGGTGTTGGCTGAGAAGGAAAGCAAGCCAGGGAAGCCCATCCTGATGGCAGGTGCAATGGACCTGATGCAGCCCTTCCACCAAAATGTTTTGTACTGTGGTAGTTTATACACTTAAATGATTTGGTAGTAAAAAGGACTCAATTTAAAATACATGAAGGCACCTTTTTCTTCTATCCTGTACCTGAAAGTAAGTAAATGATCCAGACAAATCCAGGTCCTGCCATTCCAGGCAGTGGAAGAAGTAGAGATCCAAAGTTGACTCCACACTAAAATTATTTTTTTTTCTGAGAGCAGTTTCAGGAAAGTTCCCATCAGCTGTCACTATCCAATGGATTTGAAAACTGTTGTACCCGTGCAGTGACTGAACCAATAGTTTCTTTTTATCAGTCTGTGAACCCTTTTTCAAAATGAGAATGTGCTTCCTTTCTCAGCTGTGAGAACAGTACGACAATACTGTATCTGCGGTGACATAACTCAGAAAGTTCCCACAGAGGTGGGGACAAACAAGAGCTTATTTTTGTCCTTCAGTTTGCAGTGGAGTCATTCTAGGTATAATTAAATGTATTTGTCTTTTAAAACGGGTGAAATCCACAGCCTTTAGCTAGCTAGCAGAGATTCCTAGCTATTCATGTAGCTCACACAGTGCTAACAGTTAAGGAAATAAAGGTGACAAAAGTGAGAAACTAACAGAAAAAAACCACAGTTGAAGGACCCCTCCAGGAGGGAGGTGGTGCTGGGTCTTCTCAAAATCTTTTGTGAAGGTTTCTCTGAAAGGCTTGTTGAGGTTTCCCCATCCAGTAAGCACTGGTATGAACTCTATGATGAGGTACAGAAAGAACCAGCTACAGAGGTAACCTCTTCTCTTAACTTGTACTGTGCTGTAAGAACAATTCTGGATATATTTCCTGTAAAGCAAACCCAAAGTTTTCATATATTTCACCTAGAAAAGGCATTTCTTGGTTTGGGGTTGTTCGGTTTGGTTTTTTTTTTGAATTTATGGCATTCACTAGTTAAGTGAGCTCTTCATGGATTTGTCAGTATAATACTTTTTTCCTAAGAAACCAGCAAAACACTGAAACCCAAGCTTTCAGAGAAACGTGCAGAGAAACAATGTCTGAAGTTCCCAACTAATACTTCATCACGGCAAAACGAACTTGTAATGCGTGGAGGTATGGGGTCATCCTGACAAAGATGAGTCAGTTTTTGTTCTGAAACTCTGCAGTGGGCAGTGAACTGGAAGTGCCCTGGGAGTTAAAGCATGGTAGTTTCCATACCAGATCTTTAGCTCACCCCAAGCAAAGAGCAACCGCGTGTTTGTCTCTGTGTGTGTGTGAGCTCCACACCTGTAGTAATCGGAAAGAAAGAAGCATTTGCTCCCTCCTGAAGCAGCCAGATGCTTCAGGCTACATGGTGCCCTAGGGATTAGGTCCTGCTATTCATTTGGGCCTTTTAGGAGTGACAGGTAGAGTCGTGCTTTGGCTGCAGAGCTTTGGCAGGCATGCTCTAGGTATTACTCACCACACAGCTTTGTCAGGATGTCAGATTATAGCACGCCCAACCTACACAGATAACGCCCGGTTTTGTTGCTTCGTGTAACTCATTCCAGTAGCTCACTTTTTGTCCCAAGATAATAAAAGCATCGATGCTTCTTTTTTTCTAATTAGTGAAACTGTGTTTACAAGGCACTATCAGTCAATTTCCTTCATGCTATCTGTTTGATTGTCTGGTCAACAATATATGAATTTTCTTACAAAATTTACAAAATATGGATTTCTTTACCAGTTTTCACATATGACAAAATCTTTTTGCTGGTGCCAGTATGAAATTACAAGTGGGTGTTCTTTGTTACAATAACAAGGTATTCAGAACAGCAGGCAGCAGGCACAATACTGACATCGTGATTGGGCATGGCAGGTTGGGCCAACACCAGAGCATCAAATTGATAAAAACCTCCAAGTTTCTGTCTGCAAATGATTATGTTTTAGAAAAGGAAATCTTTTTGCAAAAGTTGTTTTTGAGTTTTTGAGCATTACCTTTACAGCTAAACTGATGAAATTATGGATTTCACAGGTGAACTGCGAAGTTGGTGGAAAACTGTATGAACCACCTGTTTCAAGGATAGTGATCCATCAGTCAGAGGGTAGCTGCTAGGCAGTTACAAATGCCATTTCTCAAGGGTCAATACCAGGCCAATATCTTTCAACATGTTTACCAACAACCTAGAAGAAGGGATGTAGGGCACAGGGGATAGTACCCCACTGAGGGAGCAGCTGCAAGCTCAGCCCTTCAGTGGGGCCTCAACAGGCTGCAGAAACAGGCTGCCAGGAACCTCCTGGAGCACAGCCTGGGCAAATCTTGTGTCCTGCCTCTGACTGGAACAAGCCCAGAAGTGGTGCAGGATGAGACCCATGGTCTGGAGAGCAGCTCTGAGATCCTGGTGGTCAGAAAGGGACACAGACATCATCTAGGGGCTCTGTGGCCTCAGTGGCTTATCAGAGCCTGTGTGATCCTTTCAAGCCAGTGGAGGGAAGGGCTTTTCCACAGCTGCGTGACACTCATCACATGGCACCCAGAACTAAATCCAAATTTGGGACATCCAGTCTGAGAGAAGTTTTGAGAAAATAGAGACAAAAATTCCCCACAAGCATGGTGCAGCCCTGGAACAGGGCCCAGAGAGGTGGTAGGATCTCCATCCGTGGAGATAACCTGATCTATATTTGTGGTGAGCCCTACTTGGAGAAGGTGGTTGGACCATCCAGAGATGCCTTCCAAATCTATTTTTCTGAGCTTCTTTAATTACATTTCACAGGACACATGTAGCAGGATTAAATTTGAGATGGGTAATTTGTTTTGACTGAATGCAGTTTCTTACGCCATTCCCAGGAGGCCTACGTTGATCAGGAGACCATATACTGGCAACAGGGTGATGGCAACAGGATCCCAGAACATATTTGTACAATTCTACTTTATGACATCTCAAGAAACTCAAACCAAAGAGAAACAAATCAGACTTCTGAGGCAAAACTATCACCCTGTAGTAACCCCAGGATTCTAGAGAGTACACAAGAACTGCCCAAAAACCCATCTTACCATCACCAATCAAGAGGGGCCCAGGAGGCTCAATGAGAACTTGCTGTCTGGCATCCCTCATCCACTGTGTCACCCCAAGTGATCCTGGCCAGATTGCTTGGGCACACACCTCTCCACAACTGTGAACACATGGGTGTGAGTGGGTAGGGGAAATCTGTGAATGAGTAAGAACAAATGCAACCAGTTTTGCTTAACGTTAAAGTGGCTTTCCTGCTCCATAAATTGATCAGAGGCAGATCAACCTTTTGCAGAAGTGCTGCAAAGACCCACTCTCAAGAAATCACAAAGCGCTGACTCCTCGGTAAAGGTGAACTAGGGAGTCCTGCAGGTGCCTCCAGACATTTTGACAACACATAGATCAACAGAGGTCAAGGATGTCAAACTTCATTTCTGGCTTTTCTCTAACCTGACAGAAGTGAAATGAAACTGAAACACACTCTGCAAATAGACCTGAAGACACTCAAAAATGGCAGTTTGAGTTTAGCGAACAACCTTTCTGCCTAAACACATGGATAATTGTCTGCCTAGTTGAATCATTCTACATAGCTGAACAAGGCTGGACAAAATGCTGCATCAGAGCAACATTGTGTAGCTATATAGGAGAATGATTCAAACAGAGCAGGAATGGGTGGAAAGTGTGCGTGCCTGTCTGCCAGATACTGTTGCAGGCTGAATAATCCCACTGGGCTGCTGGTTTATGTTTAGCTATTCAATTATGAGCAAGTCCTATACTTGGTACTCATGCGAGTAAGCCCCAGGGTCACATAAATAATCCTTAGGATTACTCAGGAATTATTTTTTAAGGCATGATTAACACATGACTGGGAGCTGCAGACTTTACACACAGAATCCTGGAAACATGCAGGTGGAGAGGTACATTTGGAGTTCTTGGCTCCAATCTTCCTCTCCAAGACCAACTGACTACAAAGCAGGGTCAGGTTGGTCAGGGCCTTGTCCAGCTAAATTCTGAACATGTGGACATCCCACCAGCCCTTTTGGCCCTATCCCAGCGCTGCACCACTCTTGCGGGAAGGAGATTTTTCTCCTTAGCTGCAACCAGATTTTCCCGTGCTGCAATGTGTCCCTTTTGTCTCTTACAGCAAGGGACAAAGACATCCCTGTGCACTACTGAGAGCAGGCTGGTAACTGCCTGTGAGGCGGTAGATATCTGCAATTAGGTCTTCCCTGAAACATCAGTTCTTCAGACTAAGGTAGCCTGGTTCCCTCCATCTCTCCCAATATATCAGATGCTCCAGCCCCGCCAGCCATCTCCCTGGCCTTGCGCTGATCTCTCTCCAGTCTGCCAATGAGAGATGTGTGCTTCCACCTCTGACATACACACAGGAACTGCAGCTCCCTTGAGAAGACATATGTGCTTCTGATGATATCTAAATGCTCACATGGCTGTATCACTCTGCCAGTACTGACCCCACAATAATGCCATTTGAGACTGAAAGAGGGAATAGCATGACCCTGCATGGGAAAGGTGCTATTTGCCATACAAGGCATTAAGTAGTGGGAGTGTGGGCAGCTTGTGACCTTGTGGCCAGCTGGTGATAGCCCTCTGGACTCTGGCTAGGTTAGAGGATGCTTAGAGGCAGGATTTCATCTTGAGACTTGGGCATCACCTTTGGCTGAGAGCCTGGGGTCTTTCCATGTCAGTACTGAACAAATGTGTAAATAAAGCATGCCACATTTCTGTTATGCATGTGCTGCTCTCTCCCGTATTAGTTTGGTTTTCTTTTTTTTTTCAAAATGATCTTGCATATTTTTCTTTGATGAGCATTGACTACTGGGGTCATGATGTTCTGGCTCCAGGTACCACTCAACCACACAGAAACCCATCTGGCTCGAGCAAATAGCTGTTTGCTTGCAGCATTGCCATGTGTCTGGGGTTTGCCAGTATAGGTAAAGCTCCAGACAATGACTACTGAGTGATGCTGCAAAATCCGTGGGCCGTATCTCTCCCAAGGGCTACTCCAGCCATTCCAACAGCATAGTCATCGTATCAGGTATGAATCTGTATTACTATATGAGCAAACGTACGCATGGACTCTTTTTGTTATTCTCTGAAATACATTAATACCACTTAGTATCTGAGGGATGAAATATACTGAACTGCTGGAAAAAACATTTGGTGTCAGGTCTTTGAAATGTCACTGAAACTATTGCCTGTTTGTGAAGCTCTTTATGCTCATCGCAGCGCATTCGCTGCTGACAGGTTCGCCAGCTGGAGTGTGGACAGTTTGAACCTCTTACACTGTTTTCAGCTCTTGTACTCAGCATTACAGTTTAAATAAGCTCACCACACTGCAGCCTCTTTCTCCACCCAGCACACAGCAAAGTTTCTTACTCCTGCTAAACGCTGCATCTTTCGACATGTTATGCTCTGGGGATGGTGACCGGAGCCCTGCTGAACACAGTAGGGTCTTTGCTCCTTGCTGTGAAGCTCTGACAAGACCAGTCCATGCTGCAGGGGAAATGATTTGCATTTCACAACCACCTTTGTGACTTCCAGCTTAATCTGATGGCATCTCAAGAGAGATGCAGCTGACGTTCAAGGGCGTTGAATATCTATTTCCACGGGAGAGGGCAGCCCACAACCTCATCTGGAGTTAAAGTAGCTTTTTGCCTAATGTAGACTCTGTCTCATGTGAAAAGAGAAGCCTCAAGCAAGGTGTAAGGGTGAGGTGAAGTATGCATAAGAAAAAATAAGCTAGCATTTCTATGTGTGGTGCTGAGGAGCACGGGTGTTGCTGGTTAACCTGGAGTTTACAGGAATCACACAGAAATGTGTGTCAGAAACCCAAGGCTAGCACAGCTGAACCCCCAGGAGTGCTCCAGCATTTGTTCCTCAGCTGTACTTGTCTAGGCAAACCAGACAAAAAGTACCTGATTTAGTCTGAAGAGGGAAGCTGGAGTCCAAGGTAAACATGTATGGGCAGCGCTTCTGAGTAGCTCGACTTTCAAGTTTCCTGAGAGCAGTCATGCCCACAGAGTCGATAATGAGAAGGAATTTGTTTGCTGGGGCTCTGTGCTTCTTTTCCAGGTGGGGGCATTCAGACAATGGATGAATGAAGCATTTGCTGTCTGGGACAGTAAATATTTAACTGTAAGGTTTAGAAAGAGCTGTGCTTCTCAGTTTTCATGGCCTTCTCAAAGAAAGCATCTTTCCTGCAGTCACAAAACTAGAAGCACAGAAAGGAGGAGAGAGGCTCAGAAACAAGGGAAACCAAAAAAGCTGTGTCCCTCTGTGGTGTGCTGTAGTCCTGCACTGCCTTCTCTGCAGCCTGTGGAAGAAACCTGCTGCATCTGCCCCTCTCAGACATCTGCAACACGCTGCAGAGCATTTCTGCCTCCCTATTCAGTTTATTTGAGCACCCTCAAAATCCTATTTGTCACATTAGATCTAATAACTGAATGTTCAGTGCTATTCTTCCCTTGAACAACAAAACACCACAAAATGTGACCTGCTTAGAAATCCCAAAGTGATGAGAAAGGGTAGGTATTTACATGAAAATGTCTTTCTCAGGTTTTTTTCTACTGTTCTGCCTGGCAGATTTGGGACATGAGAACAGCACAAGCAAGAACTTTTTGGCATGCAAACTTTAGAGGTCTGGTAGCCAAGCTACCAGAATGCATCAGGATGGTTTGTTATAGCGTCTTAACATGGAGAACCATGCACTTTGGAGGCCTCACCCCGCTGACAGCAGGAGTTTCAACAATTTCGGCAAAATCTGCTTTGCTCTCAAATATCAAAACCAGCGAAATTCTCCCATTCACTATATAGGTTGTATTTTTTGGTTCATCCTGGAAAAGTAGCTCCAGACAAACATTCTTAAGAGTTGTTCTCAAACTGAGTTCACTAGCTGAGGAAGAGCTGTGTCTCTCATTGCATTCTAAGGTGTCACAGATGTGAGTTGGGCATGCTTAAGGCCACAAAATATTTTGTAGTCAAGCACAGTGGAAGAGAGGTCCCTGAGGTCTGCACGCCTCGCTGCTGCAACCAGCTCAAGGGCTTTCTCCTCTCCGGCAGGATGCACACAATGTCACTGGTGAAACGCCTGCCTAGCAGAGCTGTGACAAAGGAGTCTTGAATCCCCACTTAACCACTCAATGGCTCACCCAAGTGGAGATTGGAAAGAGGATCTGCTGGGGACAAAGTGTTCTTAGGGAGGTAATGTAGTCTGCTGCCCTAGGAGCAGAGCATCTCTTCAAGGCCAAGCATTGGCAAGGGAACCATGAAAAGAAGAGAACTAAAGGAACAGAGAAGGGAGCTAGCAGGTGGACTAAACAGACTTTCTCTGGGAATTAGCATTTCTCTAGAGCACGGCTCTGCCGATTTTGATGGTGGGGTGTTGGCTGATTCTCTGGGATGCTTCCATATGTGATTCACTTTCTTGTTGAAAGTAGTCAGACATGGTCCTTTTGGGCTACCAAATCTTGAGTGGCCCGAGATGGGAGAGACATTTAGGAGAGAGATATACAAGGAAGTGGTGACAAAAGACAGAAAATATTTTTATGTGACAGAGGGTAAGGACAACTTAGTAAACAGTGCTGGGCGAAAGTGCAGGGCACTGGGCTTGTTCAGCCTAGAGGAAAGAGGTTTGAGAGGACACCTAGCTTCTGTCATCCACAGCCTCACAGGGTTACAGAGGAGAGAGAGAGACACGCTCTTCTCACAGGTCCACAGGGAAAAGAGGCAATGGGCAGATGTTGCAACAGGGAAAATTCTGCTTGGACATGGAAAAAATTCCTTCCATGACAGAGGTGCAGATCTGGGACAGCATCAGAGAGGTTGTAAGATTGATGTCCTTGGAAATTCTCCAAACTAACAGGATAAGGTAACCTGACCTAGCTTTAGTGACCCCTGCTTTGAGCAGCGGGTTGGGCTGAAGGCCGTTAGATGTGAAACTTTCTATGATTCTTCAAGAAGCTCCTCAGTGATCCTTCTGAGGCTTCTCTCATGAGCTTCAATAGCAATGCATTGCATGGGTACCTATATAAACATAGAGCCTGAGCTATGGAGAAACATAACAACGTTAGTGTGCACATGCCTCATACTGAGAAGAAATGTGCCCAGCATAGTTTTAAATGAAGAGCTCCTCCTTCGCTGTCCTTCCCAGCTACTGCTCCTGCCCCGGACACTGTTACACGGTCCTTAGAAAGCAAAGCTAAACCTTTCACCACATGTGCTTGATGGCCATATGTAAAAAAATGATGTTATGAATGCTATTGGTGTTTGATTCTAGTAGAGTGCAGCCTGGCATGTCACTGATCTTTGAAGGAACAGACGTGTCATGGTCAGAATATCCTTAGACATCAGCTGCTGATTTCCCCGTGCTCTGCAGCAGCTGGGAAGAGGCTTGAAGGTCACAGGGAAACCAAGGACAGATGGGGGCTCTGCAGAGCAGGAAAGGCAGCAGTGAAGTCACCAAATGTGAAATAGCTGGAACTGTCCATAGACTTGGGAAAGATCTGCCGAGCTTGCAGTGGGATGCTGCTCTAAGCACTGCATGGGGATGACAAGGGAAAACACATACTAGGAAGCTTGGGAAGGTTTTGGCTTTACTGTAGACAGTGCAGGTAGAAGTTGTTGTCCAAGCTAACTGGCAGGATGCAAAAACTTGTGGTAGGCATGTGCTTTCATTCCTCCACTATCTGAAAAGCCCTTTGGCCCACAGGCTGCTTCTGAGCAGAGGGGATCCCCTTCTGAGCTTATGTGGTATGAGAGAAGATGGTGCTGGGGCCAGGCTTGCCCTTCCTCTTCAAGAAGGAACTGTGTGAAATTCCCTTTCGCAGAAGGACGCATGGGGGCTTCCAGATGTGGAAGAGATGGGGCTTTAGCATCAGACAGGTCAGCAGTGCCATGACCTCTGGAAGGATGGAGGCAAGCAGACAAGTGGAAGTGAGAGACCTGAAGCATGTCTGGAATAGCATAGGTAGGCTCTGGAGGCTTATGGAGATAAATGGGGCTGTCACTGGCAACATATTTCTCAATACCTCTGTCTTTGTGCCTGTGAGTCACCAAACAGCTCATGGAAGAAATCCCCCATGCAGAAGTGTGTGCAAGCAGTCCCTGTGTGCTGTGGAGCACAGCTCCATCAAGATGTCACCTAGCAGCAGCTGGCTGCAGCTAGTTCTGCCCACCTGGAAGCAGCTCTCTGAAGGTATGTAAGCCTGCATTCAAGATTCAGATTTTGCAGTGGAAGGTCTTTTTTAATTAGTCTTCAAACATTTGTCTTTCAAGTGTAAATGGTTTTTAACAAACCCTGCACAAAATTTCTCAACTGTTTTTCAACAAATAACAACATGCCTCCAGCATCCCACTTTTTAATAAAGGATTTGCCATTTTTGAGAGAAATTTCCCTTTTGCCAAAGTGCTGGGTTTCTCCCCTTCCCCCTGAGTCTGAATGTCTGTTCCTCCCCTTTACCCAGGAAGAGATGCCAGGCACAGCTGCAGGATGGTAAGCTAAAACACGTTCTGATCTCAGCCCCATGAGACAGAAACTGGAAGTAGTTTGGGTTTCATTCTGTGGTTTCCTAGGGGCAGCAGACACAGGAAATACAATGGCACTGGAGATGGAGAATGGGACATCTGTAGCTCTTGCCAGGGAGAGTCAGCACAGGCTCTCTTGCAGCTGAGCCTGTCCTAGTAGATGACTCAGATATCCAGTGCCTTGCCTGAGTGAGCTGGTGCCCCCAACCCTCATGCATGCAGTACCTAGCAGCTGGTATCTCTGCTTTTGCTCTTGACTCACTGCAGCGATGCCAACAAAGATCAGATTTTAGTATTCTTGATGGCTTCAGGCTCAACTCAGAGGCTTAGGGAAATTAAACTCAAAAGTCTTTATGGCACCGTGTCTCAGAAGAGACAAAGGAAATGGAGAACAGAAAGATAGGACAGAACAAGTTACACATCCTCTCCTGAAGTTTAAGTTCTCCTTGCCTGCTTCCCTGAAGTCCTTGGGAAGGATGCTGTTGTATCCCAGTTTACTGCTCTGGCTGGTCATCGTAGATTTGCTGCCAGTTTCTCTTCAGCTCTCTCATCACAGCAGCATACAAAGTAATCCTACAAAGTGTCTATTGAACAGATGGTTTCACTTATTTGGGTGTTGTTTTATTTTTTTCTTAATTTAGGGGTTTTGCACCTAAGGCAGAGGTTGGGGTGGAGACCCACCTAGAAGTACTTCAGTACATCTAGATGGTTGTCACTTCTACATGTTATCACAAGCACAAGCTACCTTCTGCTTCCCAAGATTCCTCCCCTCATAACAGAAATGCCCCAGAAATTATGATGAATACAAGCTAAATGTGTTTGAGGCCTGCCCACCAGCTCCTTTCTCTTCTCTCCAGCGTACGTCATCTGAGCTTTTGGGCCTCACACTTTTTAAAGCCCAAAGAGCCTTTGCCAACAGTCCTTATGTAAATGGAAAATACATGCACACACACCCATGCATGTGCAGTCATCCCTTCTGCTTGCTCACATACTCTAGATCTCTTGAAAAGACTGTCAGACATCTCATTTTTTCCAGTCCAGGCCTCTCTTTCCAGTTGCAAACTTTAACAGACGAATTTTGAGGACTTGTACATCTGCCTGTTAAATCCAAGTCTAACAAGTTCTAGGTGGAACTTGGCACCAGCCTTGTGCTGTTCTCATAAGTTCACTGATGTTAAGAACCGACTCTCAAACTATATCCCATTGCTGTGCACCCACATAGTACCCTTTGGATGGTACTGTGGGGACTGTATCCATGACCCAACCTCCTTTTAAACTAAACTGTGTCTTAGCATGAATGAAAACGGAAGCTATAATTAAGTCTCAATGCCCCATTTTCCCTCTTGTCACCCCATCATTTCACCTGACATCTTTGTCAGAGTCAGCTCAGTTAAGAAAATTGTATTTGATCTCTCTTATGATGTGTGACATTTTACTCATGTAGACTGAGCCAAGCAAGTGCCACCTGGGGTTATTTTCACATTACCCTGCAGAGGGGTATGGGTTCCCCATCCTTTGAAAAGAAACTGCAGATTTCATACCGCAGTGAAGGTGGTCAGTAAGATCACGTGTGAAGACCAACAACAGCAGCCCCAATGACAAATGAGCCACCCCAACAGTGCTGGAACATCTTGACTGTGTAAGAGATCCTGGGTTGGAGGAAGCAGTCCTAAACTTCCTCCTCTTTCTGCCTGGCTTCCATATGAAATCTGCAGTGGCCATGCAGGAAACCAGGGAAATGTGACTCACTCTAATGTACACCCGTGAGTGACCCTGGGTTCTCACCGGTCCTGCAAAAACTCCAGCTAAAGGCACAGCATAAACAGGAGGACGGTAATTATAGCAGTCAAATGGCTTCACTAGCATCTTCCACTTAATCTCATTTTAGGTGCCTAATTAGTATCCCTTGAAGATCTGTGATGTACTTGTCACATGGATTAAAAAGCAAGCCTCTGATAAAAAATAACTTTCTGTGGAAAGTCCTATTTCTGACTATTCCTGACACAGATCCAGCAGGCGTCTGTTCTCAGCACATCACTCCGCAGTGAAGTACCCAAAGGTCTAGGAGAAGACGCTGTTTCTGGTGGTTTACAGCTGATAGAGGCATGAGTGGAGTGGTACCTATGCAAACACATGGTGTTGTGCTACACCTCCCGCATATGGAGAATGCAAGACTGTCAACAATTTTCAGAGAGTGGCGACTCACTGAAATGCCTAAGAAGGACTCAGTGAAACTACATGAGCAGCCCACAGGGAAGAACGGCTGGGAAAGTAAATGAGTCACAGGTAGCCATGGGAGTGGGTGGTCCTCTCTATGGCTCTAATTAAGAGAGAATCATGGTTTGGCTCTTTAGTACAGAGAGATAGCCCACTTGCAAGATTACAACAGTTGTGGGATTGTAATTAGAAACTGCATCCCTCCACACTCCAATGAAATTAGCAATTAAAGGATTTTAAAAGAGTGGCTTCTACAAAACCCTGCCTGAGAGGAGGTGTGCCCATCACTCTGCTGCTCCCGAGCAGAATGGTGTCCTCCTCATGAAGAGAAGGCTTTTTCATGGCATACAAGTACCCACGGATGGGAAGTTTTTGACCATGCGTAGCAGCAGGAAAGCCAGAGCATTTGCTCCACTTCACGTGGATTAGAGGGAAATCTCTCTCTTTCTTCCCTTCAGAGGGAAATGATTTCAAGGAGAGTTTCACACTGAAAGCTCCTCAAGAAACAAGAAAGCAAAGGAGTTCATTTGGAAAGTGTCAAAACCCGATGTTTCCACTTTCGGGAACATTTACTCCCCTCTTTCCAATTAAAGCTCTTTGTCAGTTTGGCTCAAATTCAAGAAATGATTGAGTTTGCCACCAAAGCACACCTTTACTGGCCAAAGTGTGCATCTGGAAACAACAGCTGCAGTGCTGACCCTACTTGACTGCCATCATAGTGTTCCTGTGTGCAGTGAAGAGGTTTGTGTGGGAGCATCTCTATATGTGGAACTCTATGGATGGGCTTCATCTGCAGTACAGTATTACCTTTGCTAAACCCATCTGCTTCAGTTAGAGCAAGTCTTTCAAAAAAGAGGCAGTCTGAATCCTAAAGCTGCATAATTAAATTGCTGATAAACTAGTAACTAAGTCATCCATGGTCTGATTCCTCACTGACAGACTTCTGTCTCAAAAATGCAAGAAATCCCTAAGTAAACAGTGCAGAGCTGTCATCAGATTTGGACATGTGTAATTTTGAAAGCTACTAGGAATGCTTTCGCTTGTGTGCAAAAGCTGTAGCAAGTCACTTAAGACTCCAGTGCCAGAGCCAAATCTGGATAGCATTTCCTAGCAAAAACAAAGGTCCCACCAACACTGGCATTGGTGTTAGACACAGTAGCTTCCCTCTGAATGTGCCAGGCTTCTTCACCAGATCTCGCCCTCCCCGATCTCACAAGACAGAAATGTGAGGACCAGGGGTCCTTGGTGAGGGACTGCACATGAGCCTGGCTGGGTCCCAGGACTATCTCTGACACCACCTTCTCTGCAACGGCTGGTGTCTAGGGCTCAGGCTCACTCTGAGCACATGAAGTTAAAAATCCCTGTCTTCAGGGTCCTTCATGCAGTCTGTTGAGTGGACAGCACGGATCCCACCAGCTGCGCCTCCCCTGTGTGTGTCCTTTTCCCTGTGATTTGGGACCTGGAGAGATGCTTTGCTCTAGGGGAGACCATTTAAGAGCAGTAGCAGACTCATCACTAGGATTTTCTTCATTCCCAGAAAAAATAAACTGTTTTTTCTTTAATGGCAGAATTGCAGTCACATTATAAACAGCTATTTCTGCCTTACTGGTCTGCTTTTATAATGGTCAGTGTTTGCCTTCTCAAGAGATAGCTGATGGCCAGCACAGACAACAAGTATTTCATACTTACTCCAGTCAAAACACAACAAATGGGCTTTGTCCAGAGCCTGTATGGATCCTGGTGGGTGTGTTCAGAGAGGGCCTTTTTCCTGCAATTGGTTTTCTTCAGGCAGTCACAGCAGTGGCTGACACATGGCTGATGGTGACTGCAGCGGGGAATATCTATAAACCTAGAGGACAGACCAATCTGCTAAGGACAGAAACCATGTCAAGGGTGAACCTGGCACTGTAGAGGAAGAGTGAGTAGAAGAAATACAAGGAAAATCTGCCATGTCTGCTTCCACTGGTAGGAAATAATCATTTGACACCAGGAAAATACCATATTCTGAGTCAAAAGAATACAAATACACAGAGCATTCACACAGATGCTTGCTGGTTCTGTTAAGATTCTTTTTGTGACTAAATCACAGCAAGATTTACATGGGAAGTAACCACCAGAGGTCTCTGGTCAAACCTTTTGCTAACCTCAAAGTTTGAATGGGTTTCTCAGCACCTTGTCCTTGCAGAGTCTGTTTGGTACCCCTCAGCTGCAGAAATGAAATTCTCTTATCTGAACCTCTCTAAGCCTTGGCCCCAAGACTGCCTGTTCAACTGCATCATCACGGGATGCTTGGGCATCACTTTGTTTGGGACTCTGGTTTGCCTGGTGCCATGCAATGCTCCAACTGATCTGGTTCTGGTGCCGGGGTGCATGGAGAGCCTGCAGCCAGCAGCTCCAGAGCTCCTCAGAGCTCAAAGGGCCTTCCAAAACTGCATTCACGGTCTGCTTCTGGGTATGAAGGAGAGGCCCTGAATGGTGTCCACGCTGAGCTTCCAATGCTGTGCTTTCTGGTGAGCCCTCCCAGGGCTGCCTCTAGGAACACTGTTTCCAATGAGTGTTGCTGGAATTACGTGCCTACTAAGTGGAAAGGACATGACAGTCAGTAATTTTTTGACTGCAAATGGGGGACAGGAATAGCCCAGTTCCCTGCTAAGGCCTTGTTTCACTTTATTTCCTTTGTTCAGCTCCCGTATACAGATGTTGACAATACTTATGACGCTTGTGATTAATTATTAACACAAGACTTAAGAGGCCAAGCTGTGACCTCTGTACCTCTGTCCAGTGTATAAGCACAGAAGAGGAAGGTGGAACAAGCACAGGACAGAAGGAGCAGGAGAAAGGGAGACAGTAGTGAGACAGTAATACTCACCTGATAAATCTGAATTATTGTTTGCAGGTTTTCACAGGTACTTCAGAGAGGAAAACTTTAAAGAGAATTCAGGAGAAGAATGATAACCTGTGAATAAAGAACAGAAAATGGAGAGTGATGTTTAGCTATTGGAACAGATGGAGATGTGGAAAATGTTTGTTTCTTTTTGTCAGGTATAGATCCTAACAGGGAAAACTATTTTTACTTGATGCTGTCAGACATTTTAGCCTGTACAGGAAAACTACATCTGCAGCCATGGGCATGTCAGCAGGAAGATCCTGCAAGGTTGGCTGGGTCGCTTTTAAGGGTTAGGACTTTAATTTTATACTTCGTGAAAATGATGAAGTTGACTGAAGCCAAAATTCACAGATGGGAGGGAAAACGACAGCAGTCTGTTCTTGAGGGAGGATTATTCTGTCACACAGGACACAATAGAAACCTCCTTTTTTACTACTTTAACAAGTTTTGCTTCATGCTGGCATTCCTGCTTCAGAAAGGCACTGTCATGGGAAACGGATTCTGCCTGGAGACCAGACATTGTTCAGGATATCCCTTCTACCTCTGCGTGCTATTCAGCATTAACACAGCTGTAAGCAAAACCCTGAGACTATTGAAATTTCTTTCTTCATCTCCTCCTTTCTCTTTGACAAATGTGTGACAAGAATGCAATTGTTTGAAAGCCCAGTGATGGAAAAAAACAGAGAGCGAGGCCTTCAGACGTGCCTCAGTGATTTAGAAACCTACCCACAAGAGTTGTGAAAAAGGTCACTGGAGGTCTTCCATAGGGTTCAGCTTCCCAGCAGGTCTCTGGATACCAGTGTAAAGGCACTTAAATGCTGATAACAGCTGACCCTTGTGCAGATGTTCCCACCTAGGATTATCCTGGCTCTTAGTCTGAAGAATAGTGCTCATCCACTAATGGATCAGAGGCTCTTCTCTTTGAATATCTGCAGCTTGTGTTGGGTAACCGCCCATCCAGCCAGCAGGAAGTTGTTGCTTCATTAAAATGACTAAAGCTTGTGAAAGATGAAGATAAGGGTTTGTCTGATGAATCACTGCAGGGCTGCATCTGGGGAATACAGTTTCTGGTTACCCTGAAGTTACCCAGCAGCCTGCTGGTAATGGAGCATGAACACAGTGAGGATGCTCAGGCATTGATCTGTGAATACATTCCCCTGCCAGAGCCCAGCTCAGCCCCAAAACCAGGCCTTTTTTCCTGCAGCTGCTAGGTCACGTTGTGCTTGAGGCACATGCTGGAAATTTGGCCCTTCTTGGTGTGAGCAGATGTGTGTGGACTCAGCCTCTGTTGGGCAATGGGGAGCACTGGGAGCACCTCTGCACTGGAAACATACACCCTGCCACAAGGACATCATGACCCCCTCTCGCTCCCCTCTCTCGAGACCACTTTTGCTCTGCCTCCTGAACATAGAGCACTCCTCCTCCCAGCACTCTGTAAGCTGAGCTTCCCAGCTGACCCCTCCACTGCCTGAGAAAGACCCCGAGGGATCACACCTCCTCCCTCTACAGAGCAATTCCTGCCTCTCCAGGCTGCGCACTGCCCTGTGAATGGGAGGGCACGGGGAGGAGGTATCTGAGCCCTTTCTGCTAAGGCTAAGCTATTTAAAGATCAATGGACCAGAAACAGGGACCAAGGGTCAGCATCACTTGCACTCCTGCTCAGAGGAATGTTTACATATTTTATGCACTGGGTGTTTCATCTAACAGCACTCCAGTAGTCCTTGGAGCAGGACAGGCACAATGGACCCCTTCTGGCAGGGGAAACTGTGACTGCCAGGTGACCCTCTCATAATCCTGTGCTATTTTGGCAGGCAACTGTAGCTCCTCCAGCCCCAGAGTGGCATATAGCACAGCCCATGGTGGGATGGCCTGGGTCTTGCTTCTCCATAGCGGACACACACTGGTCAGGAAGACGATGCTAGCTGACCCAGGAGAGCCACTCCTGCACCCCTCCAGCCCCTCACGGGACTTTGCACTCACTACTGATGCCACCGTGGTCCATGAGTGCACAGAGCAGTGACAACTGCTCTCCCCTACACATGCTCAATGCCAAGAGCTGAACGTGTTGTTCGGCTCATCTTTGTACATAGAGGTCCATATTTCCTGGTTCTGCTGCTAATCCAGTCACCACCCTGTGCCCAGGGTCCACTTGGAACCCAGCGACCACAGGACCTGTTGACCATCTAGTCTACAGTTCATCCATGGGGCCAGAAGCCCTGCGTGCCCATCCTGTCCTCACCCCTGAAGGTTCCAAGAGGGAGGGCTTGGGGCTGCCAGAACCAGGCATCCCCAATGAACTTGCTCTACGCACTGGGAGCAAAAGGCCTTTCCCAGCTCATCTCCAGTTCTACAAGCAGTGGTAACTTGCTCTCAGTTTGCCCATAAACTGCCCTGCATGGTAGCATAGGCAGCTTCTCCTGGTAGCTTCAGGTGTCCTCATCACTGGGCCAAGAGGTGTGCTTGGGCAGCAGACTTAGATCCCAAGTCCTCTGCACCAAACCTCCTACTCTGACTCAGAATGAATCCAGAAATAAACGTCTGTCTTTCTGCAGCCTTTCTCCCCAGGTGACCCCTCCTGAAAGCCCTTTAGGCTTCCAAAACAAACAAACAAACAAAAATATCAAAGGAATGGAATATGATGAAAACCAAAAAAAAAATTTAAAAAAAATTGAGAAGAACCTTAGGCATCACTTAGGAAAGGCACAGTGTCTTGCTCCGGCACTGTGCCATCTCTGCTTAATGCCTAGAAGGCTGGGAAAGGTTCTGGGAGAAAAGTCCGCTGTACGGGAACATTTTAAAGGCCTGAGTGGTAATGAGTCACTGCTGAGGTTTGGATTCTGATGTTTCCTTCATAGTAGCTGCCAAATGTGCCAGATCTTGCTGGGGAAGGACATGGAATACTATTATCCCTGATTCACAGAGAGGAAGTAGGAGCTGAACAGAGGGAATGTATGTCCAGGATAATGCTGGGAATTGGATAAGGTACTAAAATGTACGAGCTTCAGGCTCCTTGAGGCATAAAATGCAGGAGATGGAAACCTGTTCGTCCCAGAGCCATTGATATTCTGTTGGTTCATGGGAGAGAGAAGTTAAGGTAAAGAAGGGAAGATGATACCATGCTTTTGGTGCGGAACCGTTTCCTAATGGTGAAAGAACAAAGACCGAGCAAAAGAGCAATGCTCTGCACCTGGAAGATCTGGCTGAGGTCAGTTCACATCCCTGGGGACCATCCTTCTGGCCCCATGCTTCAGTCGCTCTGTGGCCATTCCCCAGAGCTACCAGGCTTTGCTCTGTGCATCTAACACACGAGACAGCCTCCATTTCTCATTAGCAGTGCTTAGCAGGCTTGGAGTCCAGCATCTTCAGGGAGAAGTTCAGTCCAGTTGCAGGTCCCAGGGCCACCTCCTGGGTGGTGGGTATTCCAAATTTGGGCAACAGTTATTGCCCTGTGTTATAGGGAAAAGAGAAGGACCGCACTCTGTTCCTCCTCTCAACCCACAGCGGAAATGGCACTCCCTGGCTGGTCTCAGCCAAATCATAAGCCAGATATGTGTGTGGCTTTCCATCTCACGGGGTCTCCAGACTATCAGCTGGGACTCTGCCTTGGTGTATAGCTGCCCATACAGGAGCTGGACATGTGAGACAGATCTCATTTTGCTCCATCAAGCAGGACAAGCAAGCTCCAAGTCTCAGGCTCCCAGAAGATTTAACGCTGGACTAGCTCCTATATCTCTACTTCACGCAGCAGGACAAGCTATCTGCTGGGTTAGCCCCACACAAAGCTAGGTGCTGCCAGGAATGCAGCTGCTGAGCTGTCCATAAGGGGAGAGGATCCCTGGTCATTGCAGCAGGGTCTGACAGCCCCTCCAGACAGTGAGCAGGAACAAACCCCAAAAGTGCTGCTGCTCGAGAAGGTATTGCGTGGTAGCTAGACCAGGCCAAATGCCTCCACCTATTGCATATGGCCCTTGCCCCTACAAGGAGGTTGAGCAATAATCCAGCAGGAATTTGATCAGGAGCTACATCTCAGTTATGAAATATGGGTGGCATCGGGCCAGCATGTGGGTGCAAACCCTCTTTATGCTCCATTTGCCCTCGTTCTGGCACTGACCCCACCGTGAGATCATCAGGAAACAGCTTTGTGCACAGCAGCCCTGCAAGATACGCTTCCCTCCACACCCAGCCACATCCACAGAGCCTCATACAGTGCCGAAATACCTGTCACGTGGTGGGGAGGTGAGGCTACACCATCTGACTGCCATGCAAGCTACCGGGTGCCCAGGGCTAGGCAAAGGTTTGAGGCGTGAAAGCCAGCTGCGGTCAGTCCTCCAAGCAAGCACCATGGGGAAAGGCTGAGCTTTTGTGATGGAAGAAGTTGGGATGAGCAGCAGGTGTTGACCCGAGTTTTATTTTGGACTTGCTATCTGGACTTAAAACAGCAACATAAGTTAACATTGCTTTCCTGGCCACAGCAACAAAACTTTGGTAAGTAGTGGTGTAGGAAAGGGCATACAGCAGCACATACCTCCTGATGCCACACTGACAAGGGTGCTGGTGGCTCTGGAGTAAGGTCTGTATCTACACTGACAGCTGTGCCAAGCAGCTGAAGGTAAGAGAGAGACGATAGGACCCTAAAGCCCCAGAATGATGAAAGCAAACCCCCTTTCCCCATACTCAACGATCCAGATCTCTCTGTAGTGGCAGTAAGCCTTGGTGCCACAGACATTGGCAGAATGTACCGGAAGACAAATCCAAGCCTGACTACAGTGCCTTCCCCTGGGGTTCCTCACTCTTGGGAGATGTTCCTTCCAGCCCAGCCACACAAGGCCACTGCTCCAGTGCAGGTCCCCAGAGTCTGAACACGCAGAGAACAGCCGCCGCGACACTGCCCCAACCCAGGACCAAGGGGTCATGGCGCAGCCAGAGCTGCCGTGACTCTCTCAGCTTTTCAGGCTGTGGCAGACTGCAGGTTTCGGGTTGTCCTGGGAGGACACTCTGGCTACACTCCTTGTAGGGCTAATCCTCTGGGGAACGCATTGGCGTGCGTGGCAGCCCCATGCTTGCAGCCCGCATGGCCTCGCCTGACCTGAGCCCCATGAGAAACCTGAGAAGGTCCCCACAAAGTCCTGGGTAGTCTTACAGCTCCAGAAAGCCTTATGCCACTTGTTGCTGCTGGAGGCCCCTCTGCAGCTCAGATCTGCCCACAGCAGTATCTAAAGAGTGCTGAGACAGCAATTGTCTCTGCTGAAGACCTGCTGCAGGGATCCCAGCATTTCACTACCTGCCATCTGTAAGCACTAAAAAGATCTTTGAGGCCTCAGCTCAACTGCTAAGGCCAACTGGTTTTCTACCCTCCTGGCTTGCAGAACAAGGCCTGTATTTAATGAAAGGCTGCAGCACTCCTGCTAATGTTTTGACCATTTCGGAAATAACTTTTTTTAAAACTTCTTAGTATTTTATGCCTTGTAGATTATGATCTTTAGTAAGTGATTGCCTCATGAGAGCACAAGTTTTCTGCAAATGCCGTATCGCTATTAATAAACAGGTGAGGGAAAAGCTGGGATGGAAAAGTGTCCTCTTCTCTGTGACTCCATGATGCTTTTGCTTATTGCTGTTATGACACCAACATCTTTATCTTACAGGGTGAAATGTTTTAAATAATAGTGGAAAAAATACCTTCCCTAATCCACAGTCTGGAGGAAAACTCTTTTGAGCTACTAATCTGCAACCAGTTGGATGTGTCTGTAAAGATTTCAGGAGAAGAAAGCAAGCTAAAGTAGTGAAAAGACTTGCCAAAGGATGCAGAGAAAAGGCATTTCTATGTCTACTATAGCTTCAAGAAATCCAACCTCCCTTTCCCAAGCCCAGATATTTAGGCTGAACTTGTGCTTTCACCTCAACTACCATGTTGTCCTTACTAGAGAAATCTGGTTGCAAATAACCTTAAACATTTGTCAAAACTCCAGTGCTGCTCTGTTTGGACTTGGCCAGCGTAACCTCTGTTAAAAAATGCAGAAAATATTTCAAAGTCAAACTTTAAAGGGACGGCCATTGCTTGATTTGTGTTTAATTAAAAATAATAATAATAATTGTTTTCCAGTCCTATGGTAATTAGCAATCCAATCTACAGCTCCCATGGGAAAGAGCCTCTGTTTCTGGAACAAGCATGCTCGAATAGTGACTTGCTATAGACATTGCCAAGGTTTTGAGCACAGCAATTTGTTGGGAGGGGGTTTCCAGCTTTGACTTCACAGCAGTTAAACTGTCGTGCTCCAAACCACAGAGTTTTACTACAGCCTCCATGTCCCTTTGTTTTACCTGAACTTCTCATCCCACTCTGCTAATCCTATGCCAGAATGAGTCATTCCTGCAGGATTAGCTCTTATTTTTCAACTTCTCTGACAGTGTTGCCCAGACTAGTTCTGAGGAGAAAAAACTGACGCTCGCCATTCAATAAAGCCACGTAACAAGTGACTGAAAGAAATTACCTCCAGTGCTCGTCTATTTACAATGAACCAGCAAGGACCACCCTCTCTTACTGGGGTAACTCAGCCCTCTGGACAGCACAGCATTGCTGGCAGCAGCGGGCTGGCAGCCCCAGCAAAGGAGATGCACCGATGCCTCCCCCTTCCTGACAGTCAACCCCTCACTGGTGTTGTCCACGCAGGGATGTTGACTTGCTCCTCACCCTGTAGGGGGCTGCCAGGGATCACTGGCAAGGACCCTCAAGAAAGATCAAGAACACCATGTGTGCAGCTTGTGGAGTGTGCACCACCTCAGCTTTTGCTGTTCAAGTATCAAGAGCCTGAGTTGAGCTCACCTCTGGTTCTCCTGCCTTTGGGAGGGAGGTACCTTCTGCAGTTCTCCTCTCTCAGCTGACTGCTAAGGTCAATCCCATGCCTCTTGTGTTTAGCATGTCGCTCAGGCAAGAGAGTCTTCTGCTCTTTGACTTACTTACTAGAAGATCTTAGACTGTCCCAGCCCTACAGACCTTTTCTTATGTTCATATCTAAATAAACACTGTTTACAGGAAAAAATATTTTCTCTTGTATTTTCATATTTCATTTTTCCTTGATCCTTCTTTTTTAAAGTAATAAAGACACTCTCACATAGCAAAATAACATTTTGTCACAGCAGCATAAAGAGTAGGGAAACAGGAAACTCAAATGACTCAAAACCATGCCACTCTTCTTTCCTTTTCCTGTCCAAAATATGATTGTTCAAACAACTTCCGGAAGATCGGTTTTCCAGTAACAGTCCAGAATGGTGGCAAATCTGTGATTTGCATATGAAGACCCAAACTGCATAAGCAAAACTATCAGAAGTCAGCTGGAAGAAATAAGTTCTGAGCACCCGGCATTTTGAGAAGTTATTTTGCTTGTGTCCATGGATCATTTTCCTGTATTAGTGACAGGACTTGAGACAACTTGACAGAAACTCCTGAAAATCATGTTTCTCTCACAGGAACAGAGAGAACTACAGAAATGACAAGGTTTCCAGTCCAGCAAAAGCTCAAAGCATAGCTATGTCCCAAGTTAGATCAGCCTGCTCAGGACCACGATTAGCCAAGTTTAAAGACCCCAAATGAGAGATATCTCACCATCCCTTTGGAAAACCTGTCCCATAGTACAGATTTCACATGTGAAGTACAGAATGGTCACAGAACAAGTTAAGACCAGACTGTGCAAAATGAAGAGAGATTTCTGAGACTTTTTTCTGTCCCTGGAAATACACAGAGTACAGGGCACATTTTTAATTGCAGCATGAAAACTTAAAACCACTTATTTCTATCCAGATTATCATGACCTACAAGCATTTGGAAACATGTATGGCCTTAGGTAAAAGCTGGGCAGATGCTTATCTAGTGTAAATCCCCAGTGGTCTGTTTTAGCTTCACCAGGACCCCAGCTATTCATAGCTTTTGCAGTCTTATTAAAGAAAAGTTTTAAATTTGAGAAATAACTGGTTTCCTCAACTGGGACTAGATATTTTGCTACAGGCTCAAGCAAAACTTCAGCAGATTTCTGTAGGTACTTGTAAATAGGGCATTGCTTGCTAATTACCATGGTGATTGCTAAAGGGTCAGAGAGCGGCAACGAGACTAAAAAGGCTGAGGGGAAAAAAAAAAAAGGAGCTCTTTGTAAAAGTATTCAGGTTTTGTCTGCCAGTGCCAATAAGCTCAAACTACCCCCTTCTTACATTTTGCTTCCTAAATAAAGGCTATTTACACCCCTCACACATGGAATTACAGCAGCTGGTAGTGGTGGGTCTTACCAACCCCTCATCAGTGTCTACCTGACAGCTGAACTGACTGCTGACGATTCACCCTATAGCCAGGAGTGATTAACCACTCAGCGGTGCCTTATACATTGCACAGGCACACAGAAGCACACGCATGTGCCATTTTATGCACAATGTTCCCTGCCTCAGTCAGGGCTTGATGCAAATACCCCATCCTAGGCATCCAGCTGGCTGTGCCCAAGGCTAGAAAAGAGCTCAATGAGGCTCCCCAGCTTTAACTGAGAGCTGCTTTCAAGCTGGGTCTTCTCCCTCCAGACTCGGGGCCACACTGTGGCTGTGCCCATCCTTGCAACCCCCAGTGTGGACCTTGACCCGCTATCTTGGCTTCCCAGCTCTGACTCTGACCTGACTCATCACTGAGGACCCTCCTGAGGAAACCTTGAAGCATCAGAAACCTAACATAGAGAAGTGCTGTATGCCTGGATGTACAGAATCACAGAATCACAGAATTGTTGAGACTGGAATAGACCTCTGAGATCA
>VWZK01009584.1:49374-94349 GCA_013396935.1 Baryphthengus martii
TCGGGGCGCATCGTGTTGCCCGCCTCGCCGCCAGCTCCAGCCGGGCTCTACGGCCGCCGCTCCCCTGCTCCCTACCCATCGCTTCCCCACGCCTACGGTGCCGGAGGTCAGCTGGCCCCCGCAGAGCCCGGACCGCGACACGGCGTCTACCCCGGCGGACCCGACAGATTCGTCCCGGCGCTCTGACCTATTCCGGGAGAGTCTGGGCTGCCCGACGGCGCGGACCGTAGCCCGGGAGAGGGGCGGGCTGAGGGGCTTATCCGGTGCCACTGGAGCCGGGGCGGCCCAGGAAGATGCTTGAGGACCTTGGGCTGCACCTCCACATCGTGTCACCTGCCCANNNCCCCCTGCCCAGCCCTCCCGACGAGAAGCTCTACCACCAGCCGTGGAGGCCTGGGGGATTCTGACTATCCCCGTCTGCCGTCGCCACAGAAGCCCTAGGGACTCCCAAGTGCCTGGATGGGGCAAACAGCCCTTTTGTCTTCTACTGCCTTTGCTGGGGCAGGTGTTCAAAGCTTCCTGACAGGTTCCCACCCTCCTGGCACACCCACCTGGGCCCCCTGGTCTGTCTGGGAAGATCTCACTTTCTAAAATCTCTTCGCTCTTGATGCTTCTACTTACAGAACAAAATGTCTGCTGAGGAGGGAGAGGAAGGAGGCAGGAGAGAGTGTTCCCCAGCCTCTTGCAGCCAAAACCATAAAAGCAGGACATGTGGCACTAATGTGGTGATGTGTTCTTGATGTTGCACAGGGCTATTGTGTTAGTGCCAGGCTTCACACCAACAGCATGGCCAGGGCTGGGGAAGGTTTGGATGCTGAGGCTGCAGCCAGACATTGCAAGTCAGACCCTTCCAGGAGTTGTTCTCTCTTCTGCAGGGGTGGGAGAATGGTGTGATAGGAAGTATTAAAACTTTTACTATCTCTGTCCTTGGAAGTCTTCCCAACCTGGTTGGACAGAGCTTGAGTGACCTAATTTGTCTTTGGAGTAGGCTGCAACACTGGATTTGGACCTGCTTTGAGTGGAGATCTTGTCCAGATGGTTATGGAGATCCTTACATGTTAAATTACTTTGATCCTAAGGTCAGCCCAGCTGTCTGTAGCCAAGAGAAATTAGGATCTGCAAGGTAAAACTTTCCTTCCTGAAACAAGTGAGAGAGGTAGGACATGGTGCATTTTTATCTTCCATTGCTCCCCTTTCAAGCTTTCGCAGGATGGGAAAAAGGCTAGAGGAAAACATGGAGAGAGGGTCACTGATAGGAACATCTGTGAGAGGCAAAGGCTTGAAAATCCACAGAGGAAACTCAAGCAAATCCCTCCTAATAGATCTCCCCACCCCTGGAAGGTGCCCAGAAAGGCTGTGGATGCCCAGGGAGTAAGTGTAGCTTTGCTACTGTCCACATCTCCTTATCCAGCTCCTTCTTCCTGTGGAGGTGGGAGTCTGTGTGACTAGGGCCAGGAGGAGGTTGGTACTACAGTGCGGTGGGGTCTTAAATGGGGGGAGGTAGGTAGACAGTGCAACCAGAGCATCAGCTGGAGCTTTGGAAGAGCAGAGAGGGTGCACATACACCAGCATCTATCTCATCAAAAAAGGGGTACAGATCATAGTATAACTCAGGTTGGAAGAGATGGGAAGTTTCTATTCCAACCTTGTGCTCAAAGCAGAGCCAGCTTTGAGTCAGACCAGGTTACTCAGACCTATCTAGTTGAGTCGTGACAACCTCCAAGGATGGAGACAGCACAATCTCTTTGGGCAACTTGATTGTCCTCATGGGGAAGAAGTTTCTCCCTGTATCCATTCAGCACCTCACTAGTCTTATTTCACGCCTACTGTCTCTTTTCTATTGCTATGCACTAGTTCAAAGAGCTGTGATCCTGTGAAGACACCTATACTTTCTGATCCATGGAGGCTTTTTCAGATGAGGTCTTCGGCAGGATGAAACTTATGTAGAGACGTGTTCCTTGCCTCCTCTGGATGCATTTTGATCTTCCAGGTATCCAAGTGGGACATGAGAAGGAGGAAATGGAGTGGAGCAGGTAGGTGGTTGCATGTCCTCACAGAACAGTTTGGGGTGAAGGAGGCTAAAGCCCTCTGCATAGGTGAACAGGAGCAGTTGCATGTCTGCCTTCTGTGGGGTTTGAGTTAGGACATGAATGTTGAATTCAAGGCACCCATCCCCCTTTCAGAAAGGTCAGAATGGCATGTGGTGAGTGAGCCACCTCATGGTCTGGGAAGCTGAGGTTGGCCTGGTACTGCTGCCTCTCGTCCATTTGGACCTTTTATTTTTGTGGTACTGCAGGTCACACTGCTCCCTGTACACAGAGCCGGGGTGGCTGTGTTGCTGTCCATGGAGGCATAGGCAGCCAGTGTAGTCATCATTCAAATCTTTGATGTGGTGAGGTGAATCAGATTTTTCTCTTCCTTGCTTTCCCTGCTGAAGATCTGCATTGTCTCTTTTGATATCCTTCCTGGTCCTGATGCTTCCAGGAGCTGCTTCTATCCTGAAGAGTCCTGCCTCTGCAGCTTCACGGCCTCAGCCTGGTGCAGATCTCCTCAGCAGCCATGATAGCTCCTCTCACAACTTTACTCTTCACCAGCTGGAAAAAAAAACATAAACGTGGTTGTGGTGGCTCTTACGTTTTTGACATCTGCCTATTGACTCTCTGCTTTCATCACCTGCAAGGACTGGACTGTGCCCCTTTGCTAGCAAGTCATGCTGACCTCTTTCTGATTTGGAGGGTAGCTGGGAGAGCAATTGTCCTGCCTCTTTTAATGCCATACTTCCTGTAGGAGTGGTTGTCAGTGTGGACCGAATCATTTTCCTGAGCCTTACTCCCCATTACTTCAACCATGTTTTATTCTCTGTCCCAGCCCTGCTGCTAGTCTAAGATTCAGTCTAAAAAAAATCTCATCAGCAATGTTATAGGTCTTGTGTAAGCTGCTTCTGACCTCAGATACGATCTGTAGCAAGTTCAGGAAGCAAAACTCAGTATCTGGAGGACATGCATGAAAGATCTTAATGACTCAGAAGGCACAAATTGGGTAGGTTCAGTTGTGTATGTTCTCACTTCTCTTCAGATCTTTTATACCTACAAGCTAGGGAAATCAGACATACCTAGAAAGTATACTTTCTGCAGCAGGTGCACTTAAGAGCCTGTTGCATCAAGAACCTGAGACACGTGGCCACAAGCTGTTTAAACTTCAGCCACAAGCAGCTGGAAATCCTGGACAGGGTCTTTGTGCTCAGCAAAGAGCTACTTGGACCCTTGAAGGAACTCTTTATCTGTGGGGAGTTTATGTCCTTTGGGGTTTTTGAGATGAAAACAGACAAAGGTAGAGACCTGCCCTGTGACAGTGCTAGCAACAGCCCAACCTCCTGCTTGCGGTTCGCCTGGAGATCTCCAGAGATCCCTACCTACCGGTACTGCCGTGTTTATGTGGCTGTTGCTGACCTCTCCAAGCTGTTGTGCAGGCTCAGAGGCAAAGAGTGCACTCAACATCACAGGTCTGTCCAGGCTCTACCCGTGGCAGCACAGTGGATGTGCTGACTATGCTTGTGCATGTGGCCGTGTGTCTCAAGTTACTGTGTGACCACTGACAGAGAAATACGTGGTTGTTGCATCCTTGAGGAGCCATGGGATTGGGCTTGTCTGTGAGGATATGGGGATATGCCATGGGGATATGCAAGACAATTGGATTTCAATGTATGCTTGTGCCGTGGGGATATGTTAAACATTTGGATCTCAATGTATTTTTGGCTGGCACTTCACTTTTAATTCTCAGGCACCATACAGAATAAGGCAAATTTTGATTTCTAGAAGCTTTATTGTAAATATCTGAGGGACTTCCTTTTAGCAAAGTTAGTATGTTTCAAACTAGTCTTTTGATTTCTGGGAGAAAAGTCCAGTAGGTTTGGGTTATAACCCTGTAGGAAACACTAAGAGGAAGCACTGATGAGAAGAAGGGCCTTGAAAGTTCTCGTTCCTCGAAGGATGGAGCCTCATGGTTCTTGTTCTGCCTGAGTTCTGATGCAGTCAGTTCCTGCACTGACTTTGAGAAAGAGGTAGATTGTTACAGCCTAGGAGAACGTTTTATTACATATTGGAGATTTTTTGTATTTACTCTTCTATTTCAGTTATAATAGAAATAAATCTTTGTCCTGTTGTTTGTAATGAAGTGTCTGAGTTTTTCAAGCCATCACTGCACTCCAGATACCAGGAGAGTGATGACACAGAGGAATATGACTGCCATGTGATGCTCATTGCATTTCGCCATGTCTGTCTTACCTTAGCTTTCTTTGGACTGCTGGGATTTCTGAAGACATTGGAGTGGGGAAGAGGGGGAAGGAGGGAGGAAGGGAGGGGGCAGCAAGGCTAGGCCAGAGGTGGCTTATCAAACTTCTGCAACCCTTCCGAGTCACCAGTCTGCTTTTAAGGCCTCCTGTCACACCATAAGTGTGCCCCCGACATCAGTGCATGAAGCCCCAGCCCAGTCAGATGCCTCTGCTAAAAAGAAGCAAGTAGGAAGCCAAGGCTACTACCTCTGATAGGAACATGTGCTGGGAGATGTACAAGGGAATCGTGCATGGTGTTAACATTCTCTGATTGCTCCAGTGTGGAATTGGGCCAGCTGGAGGAGGTTTTACTTCTGGAGACAACATTATGTTACCTGTCCTGTGGCAGCAGCACCAGAAATGCTTGGTCTTGCCTTCTGCACCCCAGGCCAATGAGTGTTTTTGGCTGCGCAGAAGGAGATCCCACATCTGTGAGCTGACACTGTGTTCACCTTGTATAACAGCAACATCTGTGGGAACAATTCCTCAAGTAACAACTGCAGCTAATGGGGGGTGTACAGGCCTTCAGGGGCAGCTCCACACCTCTGGGCAATGATCTGGCTTGCACACAGCTAAGATAATGGCAGATGTTGCCCCTTCTCCTGCTGAGATGGTGACTGGCTTCCTGAGGGGTTTTGAAGGTAAGAGAGCTCAGCAGCTGATGCCCTGTCAACAGCTCAAGCTGCCTGGAGGGCTATGAATGAGATGGGAACAGGTAGTTTAATCTGCTAAATTATCAAAGAGCAGATAGAAAGGTCTTCTTCAACAGCTCTGGGACTCCCAAGTATGATTAATCTTCTTTGGAAGAGGACAAGAAGTGCATCAAATTTATGAGAAAGAGAAGGTGGGGGAGGCAGCTTTGGAGGGAGTCCAAAGCATTGGGAGTTGTTGTTAGAGGTCAGTCTGTATGGATGATATGATGATGGAGATGGGCTTTAGCTGTACCCATTACTCAGACCCACAGTGCCAGCATTAGTGATCAGGGAGGATGTCCTACTCATGCAGCTCCTTGATGTGAACTAACGTGAGCACAGGAAAGCTAATGCTTGCTGGGGGACAGACTTTAAGAAGTCTGATGTATGGGGATACAGTGGCCCGTGTAGGCACAAAGAACAGTTTCACACACTTGTTTTGGTGTAGACCTGGAGTCCTGATCCATAGGAGGCACCATGTAAACAGCAGAGCTGATTTCTCAACTCACTCATCTTGTTCAAATTTATGTCTTCTCCCTGCCCAATGCCAAGAGGTCAAGGTGGGAGATGGTGGCATTTGCTATACCTGGAAGCTGTTGGGTTTTTTTCTGGGAGCTACTTTTGGATCTGAAGCAGTCACCCCAACCCCTCCTTGTGCAGGGAGACTGAGAGAATCTGATGGAATGGGGGGCGGGTCTTGGTGGGTAGCCCTTGGTGGGATTCTGGCCAGGGCTGCCAGAATCTGAATGCTCATCACCTCTGTCAGTATTTGAACACAAGGTGCATCTGGCGGTCCCTAGGGCATGTAGCAACCAGTAATGTAGTGAGCATGAAATACCCTGTCCACACTGCTTGGGCCAAGGGGAAAAGGAGGCTGTATCCCAGCCTCTTCTGCTGATTGGAAGTACTTGGGGCTGTTGTATGTTCAGGGCCAGATATCTGTCTAAAAGTGGCCATGGATTAAGCAGGAATGGTAGATGTGGGCTGGGTCAGAGAAGCTCACTGAGCCCACTGCTATCCCTTCTCTTTCTCTGATGCCAGGAAGTTCAGATTTGCTAGCCAATTGGGAATTTGCAAAGCTGTTGTCTGCATGTGAACCACTCAAAGAGATCTTAATTGATAAAGGAGCTAATGAGCACCTTCTCGTCTTTTTGTTCACAGACAGTCCTGAGCCAGCACCAGAGTTCTAATGTCTGAAACCTAGCTCGCTTGGTGCATGAAGACCGCTGAGTAAATCACATCTATGGCTGGCTCTTGCAAGGAGACTGTCAGCACCTCATGTTGACCTCTTCCACCTGGAAAAGGTGCTCAGGAGTCCAGGCTGTCACCTTCTGAGGTTAAAAGATGGTGCCCTAGGCTTCAGATAACTTCTACAGACATGTGGTTTAGCACACAATCTGCCATCAGGTCAGTGTTCATTGGAGTGATGGCTCTAGAACTGGCCAATTAAACAGTGGCTCCCCATCCAGCCCATCTCAGCCCATCATGGTGAGCCTGGGATAGGCTAGGCAAAAAGTAGCGACCATGGAGATGTTTGCTGTGATGGGAGCCGCAGGAGGTGGTGAGCCCACTGGAAGATCTTGCTGTGTGAATGAAGATCTTGACCATCTCATCTGAGCACGTGAGGGATCCCCAGAGCCACGGCAAAATGACACACTGTTTAGCTATGAGCTTTCAAAAACTGGGTCGTGTGGCAGCTCAATGCTGGACTCCAGAGAAGACTTGTTGGCTCTGCAAACACGCCTCTCACTTGCATGCAGTAGTGTTTAAGCAGCAGCCAGTTGGATGTAGGCATAGATGTGCCAGTGTGAATTTGTTCTCTTCCTAACTCGTGCCTCTGTCGCTTTCCATGTAGCATTCAACATCTCATCATGGACAGAAAACAGGACACTGTAAGGGAAGCCAAGGGTTTACCATTATTAGATGCAAAAGTTTTAACAATAAAATGTTTTCAATTACTAGTCCAAATTAATATTGGAAAACCCTCAGTAATGCAGCTGAGATTGCTATACAGCTATGCGCACACACAAAAACTCACAGTATCTACCACTGCTTTGTGAAGCTATGTTCACCCTTCCCATGTCCTCAGGCTGACGGCTACAGGGATGGGGAATGGGGTCTTAGAACAAGTTACCAGCATCCTGATGTCTTTAATGTTCCCAGTTAAGGCTTCTTTCTCTTCATCAGGAGGCACATGCTGTTGATGGTGATGATTTCTTCCTTTTTGGTCTTTGGGTTCGCTTGAGTTTATTTCTATATCTATGATGGTTTTCAGTGGTTCCCGAATTGGTGTTTTGTTTGTTTGTTTATCTTCCATTCCCACTGTTTTCTGTAAAATGGCCTTTACTTGAATTGCATGGGTTTGCCCTCCTGCAGCAATGAATGACTGACTACTGTGATAGGCTGGGACCCATGGTGTTGTCCTGGAGTTACAGACAGTTCAAGCCACACAGAATAAGTAAGCGTTGTCAGTATAAATGAAAACAAAGTAGTTAACTTTTCTAGTTATCCACTAATTGCTGTCACAGCCAAGCAAGCTAAAATCAGCTCAGGCCAAGACAAGACCAACTAAGTCCCAATCCTCTGCACTGTGAAGTCAACACAAAGCCATGGCCCCTGAATAATAATGTATTTGCAAGCTACATTTAAGAACAGGTCCTCTATACCATCACAACCAAGAGACCCCACACCAGTGGGCTGGGAGAGGACTGTCTCTAGAGGTGTGCAAAGTTTGTCCTTCTGTCTGCTACGTTTCCAAGCTCTATCTGTTGTGGCCAGGTCTCCTCTGCTGCCAGTGGGCAGGTCTTGGAGGTGTGAGACATATGCTGCCTGGGGAGGGGTTTTCTTTGCTGGGGTCATATCCACTGGCACCAATCCAGAGTCCCTGCTATGGGAGAGAGGTGGGAGCAGGGCTGGAGGCTGTGGAAACACAGAGAGGCAGTGGAAATTTCAGCACCCGAACTGTCACTGTGGATTTTCTGCTGACCAGTGATGATCCAAGAATTACACTGTCAAACAAAGTGAAACATGGATGGAAGAAATCTGAGTGCAGCCCCATATGTGAGAGCTCCCACCAGTGTGTAATCCTGACAGCCCTAAATGCTGACACTGTGGGAGGGAGAAGCTGAGGGGAGATACAAATTACCCTGAAAGTTTGTGGTTGCTGAGATCTAATCACAGAACTGGTGGACTGGCCTTTTTTTCACTAAGTGAACTACAGCTAATGCAAGTTACTTTTGCTTGAGCACAGTCGACAGTGCAGGAGAGACTGAATTGTGCACTTGAGTAAAGATGCTTTTCAGCAAGTGCACTTCAGATTGACTGAGATAATTATCCTTAACTCAAGAAAAATGGAACAGAAAGTGGTCCAAGCCTTGACCCTTCACTATGCATGTAGCACCTCAAGGAGCTCTGGAAGGCTGTAGTGGATGGAGTTTGGCTGGGTGAAAGGAAAGTGGGCTGGGTAGTCAGATGAGAATCCCACGTACTCCAGATGTCCTCACATGGCTTTGTATGAAGGCTGAATTTACACCATGGCTCCATTCTCTAGGCAAGAGCAGAAATGAGTGAGCTGGCCACAGATGCCTAGAGAGTGGTACTGCTCTGCCATGGTGTGAGAGGTTATGTCTGGAGTATTCTTGTTAACATTGGTGGCTTTATTCATGAAGGAAGCAGATCATTCAGGGCTTGGACCTTTACGCAGGGAACATACATTTTGAAAAATAAGTCATTTTGCGTACAACACCTTTCTAGGGTCACCTCTTCCCTCTTTTATCTTTAGGGAGGTTTTCTCCACTCTTTCTCTTCTAGAGAAAAGACAGAAGAAAGACCCACTTGAAGCAAACAGAGAAAATGTTTTCAAGCCTTCCCACTTAAGTGGCTATAAGGTATATTGCCTCCCTGCAACAATAGGAGCTAGACTTAATTATAACAACACTGCCATCAATGCAACAATTATGAACTAAATCCTCACCTTTGCATCTCCAACAGACAAAAACATTCATAAAAATGACATGCCTTCCTCATCATTAACTGCCCAATTAATCCCCGCTGTTGACAACCTGAGTGAGATACCATGAGCTAAACCATACACAGGACTCTAACAGCCACGAGGACAAATGTTCGTCTTGCTGCAGTCATTTCCACGGGGCCAACATGTCACTTCACCAAGGGCAAGTTCCGTCTGACTGACCTAGTGGCCATCTGTCTTTGCTTGACTACATCATTGAAAAAAGGAGAGCTACAAATGTATCTGGACTTTTGTAAGGACTTCGACACAGCTCCTCCCCTCCTCATCCTTCTCTCTAAATTTGAGAGGTATGAATTTGATGTGTGAACTGTTCAGTGGACAAAGAATTGATTGGATGGTTGCATCCAGAGCGCAGTGGTTTAACGACTTGATGTCCAAATGGAGATCAGTGATGAGCGGTGTCCCTCAGAGGTCCATACTGGGGCCAGTGCTATTTAATATCTTCCTCAGTGATACAGCGCAATCAAGTGCACCCTCAGCAAGTTTGTACATGACACCATGCTGAGTGGTGTGGTTGATGCCTGTGGGACAGGATGCCATCCAAAAGGAGCTGGACAAGCCTGAGGAGTGAGCCTGTGTGAACCTCATGTGGTTCATCAAGGGCAAGTGTAAGGCACCCTGCACCTGGCTGGGGACAATCCCTGGTACCAATACAGGCTGGGGGATGAAGGGGTGGAGAGAAGCCCTGCGGAAGAGGCTTTAAGGGTACTGGTGGATGAAAAGTTGAATGGACATAAGCCCTCATTGTGTGCATACAGCCCAGGAGGCAAATTGTATCCTGGGCTTCATGAAAAAAAGTGTGGCCAGCAGGTCCAGCAGAGGGCCACAAAAATGATTAGAGGGCTAGAACACCTCTGCTATGAAGAGAGTCTGAGTGTTGGGACTATCAGCCTGAGAAGATTCTGGGTAGACCTTATTGTGGCCTTTCAATGCTTAAAGGGGGCTTGTAAGAAAGATGTGGAAAGACATTTTAGCAGGGCCTGTAGTGACAAGACAAGTCAGGTAACAGTTTTAAACTAAAAGAGGGTAGATTTAGATTAGATATAAGGAAGAAATTTTTTACAATGAGAACAGTGAAACACTGGCACAGGTTACCCAGAGAGGTGGTAGATGCCCCATCCCTGGAAACACTGAATGTCAAGTTGGACAAGGCTCTGAGCAACCTGCTCACCCAAGAGGGATTGCACTAGATGCCTTTAAAGGTCCCTTCCAACCCAAAGCATTCTATGATCCTACGGTTCTACGACTGACTGCCCATTTCTGCAGGTGCCAGCGCAGCTCCTGCAGGACCCTTGGCAGGTTTCACACTGTTCGGAGCACACGGATGCAGCCTGGCGACCACCCTCCCAGCCTCGACGGGGGTCGGAGACCCCAGGGGCACCTCCCCTCTGCCCCGTCCCCGATCTCAACCCCACCTCCGAAGGGTTCGAGGCTATTCCCCGCCGCCAGGGTAGCCCGGCCGGGATTCCCCGGGGAGCGGGGGCCGATCTGCCGCTAGAGAGCACTGCCGGATCGTGCCGGGGCCACCGAGCCGGAAGGGAGGGCGAACCGACCGCAGCGGTTTCCCAGCACTTTGGAAGCCAGCGGAAGCCTCGGCAGGGCGCCGGCGGCTGCTTTCGCTGCGGCCTTGGTGTTATTCCTGGCAGGGAGGGAGTGCCCCGGCACCGGCGGAGCTGCGTGCTGGGAGTCGGAGGGCCGATCTCCAGTTCGTTCCTCCAAGAGTTTCCCACTGGAAATGCAAAGCTGCTCCTTTGGCTACCTGAAAATTGATGGGTAATTCTCTCCCAGAGTATAATGTTTAGCTATAAAAATGTGGCACCTTCAGTCTGTAACTAAACATTTTGATGAGCAGTAATTTCCGGGAGCATGTAATTCTACACTCGAGCCACATTTAATGCTTTTGCACAGTACTTGGGAAGTGGTGTCTACAGAAAAGTGTTGAAAAAAAGAATAATTATTAAGGCTACAAAGCCATATCTATTTACCCTACAAGCCATGTTTTGGTTTCTTTGCTCTATGTTTTCTGTGTTTCGTTGGTGAAAACCTCGGGCAGTCTGAGGGAGACAAACGCACAATCATACTCAAGACCCCAAGTCCATCCTGATGGACTGAGTTTCAGCCAGTAGGCTGAAGCAAGTGGCCCTTCCCTCTGCTTAAAATGGATCATCCAGCACCTGGAACTCTAACCCGTTAAGGTAACCCAGTGCAAGAAAGCTTTTGTTTTACTGGAGCCGAGCTGAGGCCATTGAGATAGAGAGCTGTAGCGTAGGACAGGTATAGACAGCTGGAGGAGTTGAGTTTGTTCACCTGGATAAGGGAAGGGAACATGGAGTCTAATTTGCAGTCCTAAAGAGGGTTACAGAGAAGATGGAACTGGAGTCTTCTCTGAAGTGCACTGTGATGGTGCAAGAGGCAAGGAGCAAAAGTTGTGACAAGTGAAAGTCTGGTTGGACATAGGGAAAAATCTTCTTCCCTTGAAAGTGGGACAACCCTGGGATGAGGACCAGAGAGGCAAGGGGAATCTCCAACCTTGGAGATGATCAACACTTGGTTGAAAAAAGCCCTAAGCAATCTGGTCAGAGTTAGTCATACTTTGATAGCCATACTTTGAGTAAGAGTTGTATTCAGGATCTCCAGAGATCTCTTCCCACTTAACTTTTTCTATAGTTGCATGATTACCTGGTGAAATAAGAGAGCCAGGACAGTCAGTGAGGCACTGCTGAGCCCAGCTGGGCACACAGCTGCAGTCTGTGGCAATCCTGACAGTATTAGAGAGGTACTTATTTGAATGGTGAACATAGAACAGGAAAGATCAGAGCTAACACACCCTGAGCAGGAAATGGTGACCAAAGAGGGAGTGGGTGTTTGCTGTCACCAGGATTTGCTGATTAAAGTCAATATTTGTAAATCAATCAGAAAGTTTTCTTACCTCTACAAGACCAGACTCTTGCAGGGTGGAATAGGTTTTAATTGACCTCTGGTGGCCTCTGACTCTAAGTTACTGGCCCATTTTCTGCTCAGGTTTAGCTATGACTTCACTTCTGCTAAGAACCAGAAAACCTCCCAGTGCAAAACATCACCCATGAGCGACAGCCTACCACAAATTACTCCTGACTTTCTGCAGATGCAGGGAACTTCATTTCACAAGAGCAATTTAAGAAGCACGAAGCCAGAGTACACAAACCAACCTCTTTCTCCCATCGAGCTGGAAGCATGTTTTCTGGAAGGATATTGAAAGGTAATTGGCCGTGGATGGAGGAGAGTCTGGTTTTCCTGGATATGATGTTATGTTCCCTCTCCTCAGCTGTCCTATCATGGCTCCCTATGCTCTGCAGGACATGGGGACAGGACCTATGGCTTTGACATGAGCTCACAGCAGCATGGTCAGCCCAGCTCAGATGACACTAGCAAACACCAAGCTGAATTTCATGAATGAGAGGACAATCATAGTGGTCATACACACTGCATATCACAGCATGGCTACCTTGGTGTGCGTGGCTCAGGTATCTGATCAGAGCATCCTGGAAGAGGATTCACAAGCCCTTTCAAGGGTAGAGCACAAGGAGGAGAACATTGTGTCAGGCACTGACCCAGCTCCCTGCATTGGCCCCATAGTTCAGAAGCCATCTCCCTGTACACATCTCCCACTCTTCATCGTCAAGAAGGCTACAACCAGTTAAAGGTCTCTTGACATCCCCCAGCCTTCCCCTCCACGTCAGACACAGACCCTACTTGTCTTCCCAGAGGGTGAAAATATCCCTTATGGGATTCTCCAGCTCTGATTAAAGCCGTATCTCTGGGGCTCGGTAAGGAAGGAAGGGAGGGAGAAGCCTCTACAAGACAGCTGCCTCCCTTCCCTAGCTAGAGATGCTCTTGCCAGCCCATCTCCAGCTCCATTCAGACAGCACAGGGCTTACCTCAGTGATGCCCGTCTGTCCAGCTTTGCACCTAAACCCGATCCATATAAGCAAGAGCTCTGTTATCTGTCCTCTTGTCAGGGAAAGACACAGCACATTGCCAGTGAAAGTGCTGATAAGGAGCGCTTTATCTTTTCCTTGGCTATTTTGAAATAATATTTGTTGCTTGCAGGCACGCCTTTCTTATCACCTGCCAAAGAAGCTACTTAGAGCGAGAACAGCTCTAAGACAGAGTGCGCGGTACCCAGGGTGACCCCAGGGCCTCATGGCCACCAAAGGTGTCTCCACAGAGATAGACATAGGTGCTTCTCTGGTTCCTGCCTCCACTCACAGCAAACTCATCAGCCCTTGCAGCACAGTATCACCACCAGTGCCCACGTGTGTTTTGGCAACAAGAATTGCCCATGTTCACGGAGATCTCACCACACCGGGCCTTTGCAACCTCCTACTATTCCTCTTCAATACTGGAGAAGGAGGATTGTGGTTGTTTTGTGCCCTCCTTGACTGACAGGAGCTGTGAGATGAGTCTAAAGCCTCCCAGAAGTTTCTTCTCCCCAAAACATAAATAGCTCTGGAAATCAAGTGAGCCTAAATGTCTGCAGTTGGGTGGTGTGGGTGATTCCCCCTCCCTGTGAGCACTGCAGAGGGTTGAAGAGCTGGGAAGAGCCATCAGCTCTTGCTGACCTCCACCATAGCATATTTGAGGCTCCGCTAGGTGGAAAGTTTTCCCGGCTTGTCTGGCAGACCCTACAGCTTAGCCTCCTTGCAATGCGGTATGGACACCATACTTGCAGAAGAACCCCAGCACAACTTTTTTGATGGCGCTCAACCGTAACATGGCCTCCTGCCTCTGGCTCCCCTTCAGGCCAGTGCACCTTATTTCACCTACTGCCTTGATCTAGGGCCAGCATCCTCCCTGGCTGCAGCTCCCTCCATGCTGCATCGTTCTCTCCAGTTATGCCTTAAGTATTTGGGGTTATGAATGATGTTTGGGTAGTGTGTGGCAGAAGGTAAGAGATCTTGCTTTGCTCCTACTGGTATCAATCATTCAAGGGGAGAGCTCAACCTTGTGTTAGCTGGGATGACTATGGAGACCAAAACAATTCCAAGATAGCTGCGTAGGGAGACCTGTCCCGCCAGGAGCTGCCTGTGTGGAATAGGCTGCATTTGCTGGGTTATGGGGTTCCTGGATGCTTTCTGATTTGATGTCCACCAGGTGCTTTAGAGCTTCTGGTGCTGTAACTGCAGAAATGATCGCAGGATTTTGGGGCAGAGAGGTTGCGCCAAGTGCTTGTGAGCACTTGCTCCTCATGTGATGTTCCTGGGACAGAAGCAGGGGTGGGATTCAGTGATGTACATCCTGTCACTGGAGAGATGGTGTTACTGTCACATGTCACGTCTGCTTGAGACGCAGAGCTTACAGGGCTCGGGGACAGTGGCAGTGACATGTCCAGAGCCATAAAAAAATTCCGTAAATCCCCCCAAATGAGGATGACCTCAGGGCCTGGCCAGCCCTGTGCTCTGGCATATAGGCCTTTGGTAAATCAGATAATGGAAATAGAAGACTTCCACCCCAACAGGAGAAAGATCTTCTGTGTAAGACTATTACAGGGATGTAAAAAAGTCACCCCTCCTGCCATGCACAGGTAAGAAGACCACAAGAAGACACAAGACTGGAAATGTGGGAAGAGAGAGAGGATGCCCCATTCCTTCCCAGCTTCAGGAGAAATCCTAGGTGTGTGGCTGAGGAGCAGCTGTGCAGAGTGGCTCCTGTCTTTGCCCTAAATGGCATTTCCCTGAAAAATAGCGTGTGTTTCAGCCAAGTTTCAGCCTGTTGAGCTCAGCTGTTTCCAACCATCTTTTGTTTGCCTAACATGGTGGCTCAGTGAAGTTGAGTGAGGTTGCCCAGGAACTGAAAACAAAACACTTTCCAGGCTTTAGGAAAGTAAGTTGTTCACCGGGGAGGAAAACAGACCGTGATAAAGACCTCTGGACTGAAAATAATAACACAAGGGACTACAGATTTTTCCAGTGCAGGAAAAATCCAAGCTGGGCAGCTCCAGACAGCTAAAAATCATGGTGGGTTTCAGCTTCGCAATGCCACTCTCATTTCTGCAAATTAGAAATGCCTTTCAGAAATACTGGTGGGCACTGGTCTGTACCCTTAAACTGCAGCATGGTGGGGCACCGTGCAGCCCTCCATGGGACCACTAGCCAGGTGAAACAGCCTGGCAGCAGACAGGGCAGGGGGGCTCACTGGCCACAGGAAGCTCCCAAAGCACTGCCTTTGCACAAGCGGCTGCATTCCCCCTCATCATAACCTGAAAGAAGCATAGAGAGCCGAGGAACCAGGAGAGTGTGGACTTTATTACTCACAAGGAAGGAGTCAAAAGCACTCTGCAGTACTTATCAGAGTTTGTCAGGCAGGAGTCAAAACTTTTTTTTTTTTAAATACCCAAACATAATTAAAATAGAACATGTGTGCGATATTCGTTATCCTGGTGGTCATATTCCAGAGGAGTATTCAAAGCTTCTGGTATTTCTGCTTCAGCTGATTTCAGCACCTCCTCTTCACCTATAGGGCATGTAAGAGACAGATATATTGTGGGGGCTCCTGTGTGTTAGCCCTCCATGCCTTGCTAAAGCCCTCATGGTCAGGCTCCTGCGATTGCCTGTGATGTTATGTCGCTCCTGGTGGCCTGCTTGTTTTTCAAAGGGTATGGCACCTGTAGGGGTTGTGGAGGGAGCTGGAGAGGATAAAGCTCCTGGGAGGTTTACGCGCAGGAGGCAAATAAATGCAGCTCTGATGCTTGCCCGTTTCAACATCTCAGGGTTGGGAGCTGGACTGGTATGATATTGCCCAGTCAGCCCTGGTCTGCAAGATGCAGAATGGTTGTTTTCCATGGCACAAAAGCATTGCACACCTTGCAGCAAGAGGCCTCTTCTTCTCCCCTGGCACAGACATTGCTGGAAATGCAGTGACTAGGGGTCCGAGGATGCGCATCTCCTCAAAGGCAGATCCTAAGTTTTCCTGGTTCTGAAACAACCTGCGTGCTTGACCCACTGACCACTAAAGTAAATGTGTTCTCTCCTTCCCAAGATGTATCTGGAAGCACCTCCTGCTGGCCCAAGCTGTCTTAGCTGTAAACGGATTTCCCAAGGCCTGATAGTAGTGCCCTACAGACACCACTCCTTGTCCTAGTGCCGACCTTTCCCTCCCATCCACCCTGCTGTCAGCCCCGAAACTGGGTGGACTGTGAGCAGAGCATGTCTGGGCTTTGGGTCTCCCTGACCAGCTCTGGCCTCAAGAGATTGCGTCTCCTCTCCAGAGCCCTAACCTGGCTCTTGGCAGGGCCACAGAGGTGTCTTTAGGACAAGTTACTGTTTAGGACCAGAGAGCACAGACCCCATACTAACAACTTTTCTGACAGTAGTGGATATTTTACCACTCCCTGTGTCTTGGAGAGTGGTATCTGTCTCCACAGGCCCAACATCCCCACCGCCCTTTCACAGCTACCCAAGTCAGGTTCGGTGGGGTAGGGACCTGTGCCTTGGTGGTGTGACAGGCTGGTTGTTGATAAGGTGGGCAATCTTGGCTGACAGTCCTCAAGAGCTAGCACTGCACTACACCTCAAGCCCCCATGGGGCCAGCAGCTTTCTGGCAGCTCACCCATGGGATCCTGGATCCTGTCTGCCAGCTCCCCATCTGCTGGTCCGGGTTGCATCCCACTGACCAGGTCCTGGATGGTCAGCATGGGTGGATGCTCTTGATGCACTGGCTCAGGTGATGCCAACTCAGAGGGTGCTGGCTCAGCCTCCTCTTGTGGGTCAGGTTGGGGATTTGGCTCCGGTTCTGGCTCCAGGCTGGGCTCCACAGCCAGCTGGCGACCCCGTCCTCGCCTGGCTCCTCTTCCTCTTCTTTGTCGTTTGTTCTTCTCCTGCTCCCTGCCAGGGCATTTCACAGAGGTGAAGAGTTGGGCATGGAGTGAAGTTTCCTCTTGCTTCACGGCCTCTTTGCTGGGCCCTTCGTTGTAATCATGACCCCATCCATGCCAATAGAAGCCGCACTTCTGCAACCTTCCTTCCCAGGCCTCCATGGCAGCCTCCTGTGGCCACACTAGGAGACAGCGGCTTAAGAACTAAATTTTTTCCCCAGTGCCAAATTATGGTTGAGGATTTCTTGCCACCCAACATACCACCTACATAACACACCCTCTGTCCATCTCTTTTTCCTGGTGCCTGCCTAGACCTTCAGCAGCTACCAGCTACAGGTCACTTTTCCCCACTAAAGACTGATGGAGTCTAGCTTGGCTCTGTCCATGCAAGTATAGAGGGGCTGGGCTGCCATGCCTGGTCTCAGGTTAAGTTCACCAAGAAAATAACTCCACAGCAGAAACAAGATTTACCTCAGAACCCACTGAACGGAGTCTTTCTCCTGGGCTTCTGCTTTTCTTTTCCGGAGCAGCTCCCGGTCTCTCAAGCGGTGGGTGATGATGACATCTACAAGGACAAATTGAGTGCTAACATGACATCCTGGCCAAGGGTCAATTTGACCCCTCCCTGTATGGTGACAGAGTGCTGATGCAAAAGGCTATGCTCTTTTTCTCATGAAGGGGGTCTTGATATGGTATTAGTTGGGTGATGTGCTTCCAACTCAGGCTCAGTGGGTAGGATCTGATGACACACCACTCAAAACTCCCAGGATCCTGTGCTGAAAGTTACTCTACATTTCTAGTTGAAATTTTCTTCCTGCTGTTACAGCCTGAGGGTGACCCTTGTCCAACTTACTCATCCAGGACCTGGGGCCCGATGGAAACATGGGTCAGGCTTCCCATGCCATAAAAACACCATGAAATCCCTTGACCAGAGGTCACTACAGGCTCACTTTAAGATAATTCTTCATGTTTGCTCCGTTGTTACGCTTTTCCCAAGTAGCTGCAACAAGCCACTACTGAGATTAGGATGCTTGTCTAACTCACTGAGAAAGCCTTGCCCTGCGGAACAGCCGTCCCTACAACTCAGGCACAGGTCTGTGGGGTGAGGAGGTGAGGCAGAGGGCACAGGCTTTGGCATACACACATGTTCATCTGTATCTGAGACCATGCAGGTTATGGTGACCCAACCAGAGATGAGGACAAGGCTAGTACACACTGCTGGAAGTGAGGAAACTCATCCCAGAAATCACACAAGCAGCCCCAAGCTGGTCTGCAGCTGTGAAGAAGACCATGGCAGGCCTGAAGACACTCATGTGAAAAAGCTCCAATGCTCACTTTACCATTTGGGCAAGATGTGCATGTTACCTACAGCCACCAGGAGAGAGGGGCAACCGCTGGATCTCAGTAGCCCTATGCAATGGGCCAAGGTAAGTTGTGGCTGCAAAGTGCTCCAAACGGCTTCCTGAGGAGCAACATCTCAGTCACCTACACCTGGGAGAATGAATTTCTGAACTTCACTGAAGCCAGCATTGAAGTTTCTCCCCCATGTCTTTGTCCTAACAGAGAATATCCCTGATGATGTGGTAATAGATCTTGTGGTTTCTGATCCAGTCAGCTGTGATAATAAAGACCTGGCTTAGATCAAGTAGCATTAGACCACTCCCTTGAGCTGAAGGGCATTGTTCAGGAGTGACACCACTTCCCTGGAACCTGGAGGGAGAGGGGACTCTTTCCACGCATACACTGAAGAGGTCACAAAAGAGCTGATTTTCATATTTTCAACAAAACCCACACAGTGAAAAGGCAAAACTATGACCTGCTTCTTTCAGATATAATCAGGTCCAACTCCTTCCACAAAGAACCTCAGATCATACTAAAGTATTAGATCAAATTAGTGAAGAATGGTCATTTTGTCATTCCCTTGCCCAGCTAGGGGAACTGGCAAGTTGGGAAGAACTTGAGAGGCTGAGCTGGGACTACAACTCTTATATCCTAGATGTCTGTCAAATGCATGAAAAAGACCTGTTCCAGTACAGAAAAAAAGGCAAAACTGACAGCAGGACCCAACCTCTATCCAAAGCAGATTTTTACACAAGACACTTCTGATAACTAATAATATTGCAGAAATTTAGCTTGGAAAGCACTTCTTTGGGACTCTATCTCATCAAAGCTAGGCCAACTTTAAAATTATATCAGGCTATCCAGGACTTTGTCCAGGGGAATTGAGAATACCTTGAAGCCCACCTCTCTGGTCTCTGCACCACTCTCACTGATTATTTTTTTTTCCTTTTTATCCTGCTGTGCTTGCAAAATGGACCTGGTGCCTCCTGTCCTTTCCCTGTGCACTCCTAAAAAGAGTCTGGATCTCCCTTCTCTTTAACTCCTGCTAGGTAGAGAATGACTACAATGAGATCTCCTTCTCAGCCTTCTCCTCTCCTTGCTGAACAAGCCTGATTTCCTCGTCCTGTCATCTGCTCCAACATTTAGCAGTTTTGGTGGTCCTGCACTGGACTCATCCCAGTATGTCTGTATCTTTCGTGTGCTGAGTTGTCCAAATCTGGGCATGGTATTCCAAGTGCTCTCTAATAGTAACAACAGCCACCATCACAACCTCAAAATGAAAAATAGTCCTAGTTTCTGTTGTGGTCTATTAGTTTTTCTGTCATTTTATTGCTGAATTATTTTTTATTTTGATACAGTAGTTCTGGGACACCCCCCACACACACACTTTTCTCTGAGAACAGTAAAGCCAAACAGAAGAAGATGACTTCTCTGTTAAAAAAATTCCAGCCTAACCAGACCATAGAGAAACGACACAGCAGGATGTGATACAGATGTGAGGACCACATGCAAAAACAGTGCCAGAGTATCTCAGTCATGGCAGGGGCATCTCAGCATGACCAGAGACGGTGTCAGTCTCGAACACGAAAACCGCTGCCCTTGGACGGCAAAATGTACAGCTGAGTAGATATCCCCCAACTAGAAGGCTGTTCCCCAACCTGAGGCAGTATCAGAGGCAGAAAGGCACAGGCAGCAGGAGATGACTGCCATCCAGATAGCTAAAGTCAGGAAGCTGCTTAGGAAGATGAGGTTACAAGTTGCAGTAACAGGATCTGTGCAGGGCTTCAATTTGGCTACTGAAGTACGTAATTCCTTGCATATCCCTTTGCAGCCAAGGTAACTTCCCCTTTGAAAATGTTCTGTGAGTCATAAAAGTGTTTTTATCTGCTTGCAATTGGTCTCCTTCCCAACGCATCCTAAGCAAATTGTTTTACACAGGTAGGAAACAGCTCTCATTCATTTCTAACCAGTCCAACAAACACTCTCACAGCTGGTTTAAAACTGTCTTGTCACCTGCTAGCACTAGACAGGAAAGATCACAGTAAAACATCTGCATCCTGATGAAAAATTGTTTAGCAGAGGACGCAAGGATACAGAGATGAAATGAAGAGAAAAAAATCTGTCAAGCTAAGAGAACAGTGAGACAGTATTGCCAGTCTGCAAACAGGTGATATATCAATGCTGCCTGCGGGACTTGGAGTTGAAAAGCTTTTATGAGTGCTTCTGCCATTGTGATCTGCAGCTGCACACAGGAAAAGCCACGTATATTTACAGTCAAACATGCATTCTCCATCCCCCGAGCATAAACTGTTAATGATTAACTCAGTTTTTTTAGAAAACACTTGTGACAAATATCATTCCTTCCTCGCTCTGAAAACTCAAGTTAGGAGTGGTCTCACCATTACCTGGCACAGCATACTCCTCACGGGCTGCAGAGGGTGGCAGGGAAGAGTCCGAGTAAGGATGGTCCTTGCCTAAACTCTCCATTGCTCTTTGCAGTTTTAAACAGAAAGCAGCTTAGTTCCTTGGGAACGGCATCTGGAGATACTGGTGTAGCATAATGAGAGCTTGAAAAAAATGCAGCCTGCCCGCCCAAAACCTCTTATCTGGCCAGGCCACTAGTAGGGTAATAATATTCTCCTTATCAGAGTGCAAAGGTGTGCAAGTCTCTGCCCAGGATCTACTGTGTGGATTGCATAACATGTTAGTGCTTTTATATAGCAAATAATTCCACTTCAGATAAATAGGAAATTTACACTCACTGCTTCTGAACTGTGACTCAAATGCCCTCCTGTATAGTAGAGAGAAGCTGCACAGCAGGGCAGGTTGTGGCACTGCCTCGCTGCTGGTTTCCAGGCTGAGATGGAGGGAGGTGGTGTTAGTCCTAGAGGACCCCTTGCAAAGTCTGAATTGGGACATAAGCTGTTTGAAACGTGTTGACATTGGACCTTAGCAGTGCTAGTGGGAAGGGACCTCCATCTCCAAGTACTGCATCTGGGGAAGAACAACGCCATGCATCAGTATGGGTTGGGGGCTGATCTGTTGGAGAGCGGTGGTGGGGAAAAGGACCCGGGAGTCCTGGTGGACAACAGGAGGACTATGTGCCAACAATGTGCTCTCACAGCAAAGAAGGCAAATGGTATCCTGGGATGCATTAAGAAGAGCGTGGTCAACAGGTTGAGAGAGGTTCTCCTCCCCCTCTACTTTGAGCTGATGAGGCCTCACCTAGAATACTATGCCCAGTTCTGGGCCCCCCAGTTCAAGAAGGAAGGAGAACTACTGGAGAGAGTCCAGCGCAGAACCAGTAAGATGATTAAGGGAGTGAAGCATCTGCCGTATGAGGAGAGGCTGAGAGAGCTGGGTCTCTTTACCTTGGAGAGGAGGAGGCTGAGGGGGAACCTCATCAACTCTTATAAATATCTAAAGGGTAGGTGTTAGGGAGATGGGGCCAGACTCTTCTCAGTAGTATCTAGTGACAGGACTAGAGGCAATGGGCATAAACTGGAAAATAAAAGGTTTAAACTCAACATAAGGAAAAACTTCTTCACAGTGAGAGTAACAGAGCACTGGAACAGGCTGCCCAGGGGGGTAGTGGATTCTCCATCTCTGGAGGCTTTCAAAACCCACCTGGACGTGTTGCTGTGTGATCCGCTCTAGGTGATCCTGCTCTGGCAGGGAGGGGTGGACTAGGTGATCTTCAGAGGTTCCTTCCAACCGCTAACATTCTATGAATCTCTACTCCAGCCCCCTTCAAAGCAGGACTTTGCTGCACAACATCAGGGCAGCTATGGTGTCATGTGCTTTGGAAACCCCTATGGATGGAGACTGACGCATTCATGTGACTTTTCCAAGGGCTGCACCACCTTTCTGGGAAATCCAGGCAGAGTAATGAACCCATATGGGGATTCCAGCCAGGGGCCTGCGTGTGTTGAGGACTTCGCCATGACTCACTGGACCAGTACCCAGCGGATCGAGGCTATGAGCAAAGCACTTCCCTCACGAAGCAGGATGGCAGTAGGCAGCCCCAGTTAAACCAGTGGGAAGATTCAGCAGGTCCCTTGAATCCACAGGAGGATATCCTTTAGTGGTTGCTTCTAGCTCCCTGTTGCCCATTGCAGCCTCAGACACGTACTGCATGCAGACTGACACAGCCTCTGTAGGATCATCTTTGGGACAGTATAGCGGCAAGAGAGAAGCTTCTGATCGGTACAATGGCTTTGGTCCTGAGACCTTCCTCCCTGCTCTGTGATCTGCATGGCCGGGCCCCTAGGTAAACTTGTCTCATGTCCTGCATGTGAGATGAGGTGGCAATCCTGGCCTTCTCTGCAAACCACCTTCAGAGTTTTTCATGCCAGGATGGCACAGAAAAGCTTAAGATTATAGCTATATATAACAATTCCACTGGACTAGGGATACCATTTTGGCCAGTTTCTAACTCAGCGCAGAGTATTTGGGATTCAGCTTCTACCAGCTCTTTTCTCCATGAGATAACCAACTGCTTATGCCCTGGTGAGGTGCTAGTGCCCCTAATTCTCCCTCGTGCAAAGAATTCAAAGTGTCTCCAAGGCTGATAGAAGAAACTGACAACTGGATAACCCTAGGCCCTCTGCAAATTGCCTGCCTTTCATGGCAGGGATGATCCCATCTCCTTGTGTAGTGTCAAGACTTGCCCTGGAGCAGAGCAGCTCCTCAGGGTGAGAAGATCTGACCTGCCTCCAGTCTTTACCAGGGTATTTATTTATTTATTTATTCATTCATTCATTTTAATGTACAATCTTTGCTCTCTGTGGATTCTCACTTTAGGTGGATCTCTGGAAGCTCCAGAGTTTGAAATTGTGTGCGTGTGGGTGCATGGGTACATTAAGATGTAATCTAGGGGGTCCATGGTCATCTCTGCTTGCCTTTCTGCTTATCCCTTGAGTTACCACTTCTCTCTAGGGCTCCTCCCCTGTGTCCACTGCAGATTACATGGTACCTCCAGAGAGGTGGGGCAGGTTTAACAGCCCCTAAAGAAGCAGCAGGGCGGTGGCAGCAGAGCAGATATGGGAAGGCTCTGATACAGGAGGGTGAGCCAGGAACGTGGATGGTATAAAGAGATGTGAGCCTTCCAAGTCATCCACAGGGGAGCTGCACATAGCTCAGTCACAAGTGAAGGCAAGGTGTCTCATGCTGGTGAGGGTGCCCATGTTCCAGCACTGGCTGATGCTGCACAGCCCTGGGGTCACCCTGCCTCATTCAGGCATCCTGAAAACTGTATCTTGCAGTATGCGCTACCATGAAAACACAGTTCTTGGGGAGGAGTAAAACGTATCACACCTCACATACTGTCTTCAGTTTTGGGCCCCTTACTACAAGAAGGACATTGAGGTGCTGGAACATGTTCAAAAAAGCGTAATGAAGCTGTTGAAGGGTCTAGAGAGCAAGTCTTATGAGGAGCATCTTTGGGAATTTAAGAAAAGGGGACCCAGGGGAGATCTTCTCAATCTCTACAACTACCTGAAAGGAGGTTGTAGCAAGGTGGCCTTTGTCTGTTCTCCCAAGTAAGAAGTGATAGAACAAGAGGAAATGGCCTCTCTTTGTTCCAGGAAGGGTTTAGGTTGGATATTAGGAAAAATTTCTTCACAAAAAAGTTTGTCAAGCCCTGGAATAGGCTTCCCAGGGAAGTGTTTGAGTCTCCATCCCTGGAGTTATTTAAAAGATGTGTAGATGTGGCACAGTGACAGGGTTTAATGGTGGACTTGGTAATATTAATGATTGGGATGGATGATCTTAAGGGTCTTTTCCAACCTAAATGATTCTATTCTCTGATTCTATATGCCTGGCCATAGAAGCAGTATTACAACTCGAAGCATTTTTAAAAAGAGCATAACATATTCTGTCTACTTGCAAGTGATATGAAACACGGAAGAAAGGGTAGACATCCCTGAGTGTGTCATTGCTCCATGGGAACTGGGTGCGTGCTCAGGCTGAGCTAACTCAGCTTCTCACACACCCCATCTACTCAGTAACTCCAAAGTCTGGTGAGGTCTGATAAATGAGTCTTGACTCAGCAAAACATTGTCAGATGACACTGCAGAACTGGCACTGTGAATCTTCCTCCATTCCAGCCATCTTCTAGCTAGGAAGAAACCCATACTTTTACAAAGAAAGTTTGTAAAAGGAAGAACTACTGGGCCCTCAAAGTCTTTTGAGGTGCTTAATGAAAGAACCTCTTCAGAATGGAATACATAGAGATTTGGCTTTTGTGTTTGAATTACTTTAAATCCCAAGGAAGTGATTTTACTATGCTATGGAAGGCTCTAGTGATGGATAACAGTGTGGAAATTACAGACTCCACCATCTAGTTTTGAGTATCTCTTCTCTGAAGTGGAGAGACTGAGAGGTAGAGACTTACTCACAATACCAGGGACACTGGGCTCATTTCGGAGCCCAGTGTTGCCTATCCCCCACTAGCAACACAACAGATTCTTCTCCAGCAGAGCTCTCTAGCAGATGTGGCCAAAGCATCCCTTTGCCATGGATGAATTTGTGCAAGCAGGTTAAACTTTCTGATCAGTCTCAGTTACATGGACGGTGGCAGCTGGACACTTTACAATGTGCCAGGCACTGCCTCCCTCCCCTTTCTCCATGTTTCAGTTCAGCTAGCACTGGGCCACCTTCACAGTTGCATCCAGTTTCCTAGCTGAGGACCTGAAGGAGCTCTACCACGTGTCCAGCAACCTGAGCATCTCCAGTGTCACAGACTCCTCAAGTGTCACTGAAGATGCTTGGTAGACCTACATGACTTTGACTACCCAAAAGCCAAGGGACAGATGGACCTAGGGCTGGATCATGCCACAAGGCCTTTTTCCTGGCATTGTTGGGACTGCTGTCATTGCAGACGCAACACCACCAGACTTTCGATCTACGTGTAGGTCAGAGCTCTTTATGAACCTCAGTGGTATCTCTGTTTACCCCGGCTAGCATTGCTGCTGTGAGACAACATCCAGAGACCTGCCTATCCCTCCCTGCAGCCATGGATGCAGACCTGAACCCAGGGTTATCTAGGGGATCAACATGGGCAGCTGGGCAGCCATGCTATTGTCACTCTAGCAGGGTGTCAGGGCACTTTTTCCAGTTTTGTCTTGTGTGAGAGCGACAGGGAAGAAATTTTCAGTCTTGTCCATTCCCTGACTTGAGGCAGGCCTAGGGGCAACTCACCTGGTTGCAACACACTTCTCTGGGAACAGGACTACGAGTAGCTCTGTGTGATGAATTATGGTGCCCGTGAAAGCAAATAATCCCTCCTCCCCCTGCCTTGATTGAAGCATGAAAAGATGGATAAGTTCAATAGGCAAAATTGTATGCAAAAATGTGATTCCATGTGCATACTCTCTGCCAGTGCATTGAAGACATCTTACTGTACAGCAGCTGCCTCCTGAATCTCACCTCACCTTGCTGGACACAGATCTGCCATACTTCAGACTCAGGCTCTGTGCACCAGGCTAGATCTATCCGTTCTGCACTGGGCCCTGAGGTCTGTGGTGGTGTTAAATCACTCCCTTTGCATCCCTTCAGTCTGCCACTTGCTCTTGAGCCATAGGAAATAAACAGGCAAATCCCACAGTCCCTGGAGAGTATGAGTATCTCCGAATTCACTGCGTGTAGAGTCAACGCTGACCCTGTCCTGAGGCTGCCCACACTTTGACTTGCAGGTCTGGCCCACAAGTGTGTGCTTTAGCTCTGCAGTTTCTGAATAAACACTCCACATTACGCTGGGAGGAATGTGGTTTCCCTCTTCAGAAGAGCCTCTGAACTGTCTGTGTTGTTGTTACCTAGCCTCTGAAAGTAAATAGACATGGCTCTCAGGAGATACATAGAGACAAGCTACAGCCGCCCTGCCTGTGCGGTGTGAGCCACTGCGTGGGGCTGAGAAGACATTGAGAACAGGTCCCAGTTATGGACCGTGCTGGGCTGGTTGTAACCTTCCCCTTAGCCTTGGCAGAGAGCTAGGACAGAGCTGACCAAATACATCCTGCCTGTGGCTGGGTCGCTGGCAGCAGGAGCAGAAAACCCGAGAGAGAAGATGAGGAAAATGCATTTGTGTTGTTCATCATAGAATTGTTTTGGGGGCAATAGCCCCACTAAAACTCTTCCATATGTTCAGAGGAGACATCATCTGAAGATCTGCAGAGAACTGGCAACACAGAGAGCAACATTAAGGCAGACCATTTCTCTCTCTCACTGTCTGAGGACTGGAAGGGGACAAACAGGCTTGCAGAGCCCTGGGACAAATGAGCAGATAGTGAAAGAGCAGGAGCTGTGGACAGGTGGGCAATCTGTGTCTCCTCCTCTACAGAAACAAGAAGGGTCCAGGGAAGGAAAACAGGGATAATCAAAGCTCTGGACAACTCTGAGCAGCTAGCCAGGCTAGGACTTTTCAGTCTGGGGAACAGCTTTTAATGAGAGAGAAGCTTTTCATGGACTCATAGAATGGCTTGAGTTGGAAGGGACCTTAAAGACCATCTAGTTCCAACTACCCTGACTCGGGCAGGGACACCTCCCACTAGACCAGGTTGCTCAGAGCTTCATCCAGTCTGATCTTAAATGCTTCCAGGGATGAGTCATCCACAACTTCTCTGGACAACCTATTCCAGTGTCTCACCATCCTCATAGAAAAGAACTTTTTCCTAACGTCTAATCTAAATCTACCCTGCTCTAGTTTAAAACCATTGCCCCTTGTCCTATCACCACATGTCTTTGTAAAAAGTCCCTCCCCAGCTTTCCTGGAGGCTCACTTCAGGTACTGAAAGGCGGGTCTAAGGTATCCCTGGAGGCTTCTCTTCTCCAGGCTGAACAGACCCAACTCCCTCAGCCTGTCCTCATAGCAGAGGTGCTCCAGCCCCCTGATCACCTTTGTGACTCTCCTCTGGACCTGCTCCAACAGATCCATGTCCTTCTTCTGTTGGGGGCTCCAGAGCCAGACACAGTACTCCAGCTGGAGTCTTACAAGAGAAGAGTAGAGGGGCAGAATCACTTCCATTTACCTAGTGGCCACACATTTTTTAATGCAGCCCAGGATATGATTGCCTTTTTGGGCTGGCCAGCACACATTGCTGGCTCATGTTCAGTGCTTCATCTACCAGCACCCCCAAGTCCTTCTCTGCAGGGCTGCTCTCAATCCACTCATCACTCAGCCTGTATTTGTGCTTGGGATTGTCTCAACCCAGGTGCAGAATCTTGCACTTGGCTTTGTTGAACTTCATGATGTTGGCCTGGGCCCACCTCTCCAGCCTGTCAAGGTCCCTCTGGATGACATCCCTTCCCTCCAGCATGTCAATTGCACCACAGCTTGATGTCGTTGGCAAATTTGCTGAGGGTGCCGTCGATCCCACTGCCCACATCACTGATGAAGATGTGAAGTAGCACTTTTAATGACAACTACCACCTCTGGACCAGAAAACAGTGGATGTCTGGTCAAGTGAATCTCCCATCTGACCAAGCATGGCTGTTTTATGCTCCTCAATACTATTTCCAGCTGCAGCATTAAATCTGTCAGCAATGGCTTTGTCATGCATTACAGTGCTGCCAGTGTCCCATTTGGTGGTTCCAGGAAGGTGCAGATCTGGAAGAGGCGTGCAGGGACAAATTACACCACCGATTCACCAAGCATAGTAGCCATGACACTGGCACAGCTCCCAGCCTTACAAGGTGGTCACTGACTTCAAGGAGCTCTCTCGACTGTATGATGCACTTTGGACCCTTACCTAGATGCTTGCGAATGAGTTGTATGAGTATAGGAGCAAGTCAGAGCAGCATGATCTCCTGTGGGTGAGCACATGTCTGTCCTTGGAGGGTTTCAATTCACACTGAACCACTTTTCAAAGCTGATCAGAAATCTCACCCAGTAATTCTATAGAAATACAACATCTGGTGCAAGATTGAACTGAATTCAGGAAGCAAGTCCTGGATTAGCCGGTGCCCTCTGATCTCTGCCACTGCGAGAAAAGGGAGTCCCTTGCATACCTAATCTGTACAACTTCATTATAGATATTTCATGAAAGGTGAGTTGTGTCCCATCCAGTACAAGTGGGACATGAAGGAGCAGAGGGAGCCCCAAGGACTGCTGATGCACACTTATATCATCACCTTGGTTGGACTCTGCCCTGCCAAGACCAGGAGCAACCTAGACCTGAAATTTGGCAACCAGTCTGGAATCTACAGTTCCCAGAGAGCATTTCTGGGTGATTAGTTCAGTCTGGAGGTTGCTTTCAAATGCTAGACCGGAGATCTCAGGTCCCAGCATCTCCACTCAGGCTCTCTCCATGCTCCCATGTGTTATCTGTGCTGATTCCTGTTATGAAAGGCTCTTCGATAAAGAGCTGAATCACAGCTAGTATGAAAAGTGCAGACGTTACTATTTTAAATTTACATAATCCCTGGAAGCGGTGGGAGCGGTAGGGAGACAGGAAGTTGCCTTTTCTCATGCTGAAAAAAATTTACTTTCTATTTGCTGAATTGCCATGCTGCCTATAGGAAAAAACCCAACCTGCACTGGTTCAGTACCTTCTTCACTGGGATCTCTTTGTTTCTTGCAGCTCCTACATGGCCATTCTCACAGGAGTGTGGGTGAAATAATACTTACAAGGCAGAGCCCTGGTTTGTGAATGAGGATTCAAAATGAATGTTTTGACTGTATGCTTAGTAGCCCGTTGTGGGAACTGGCTTGTGCTGTTTTCCCTCAGTCTTGCATAAAAAAAGTGCTGTTGAAATAAGATTGCGCATGTCATTTTATTATTTGTCATCGCTAACTTAAATGTGCAGTTAGCACAGAGCACACAGGATCAATTAATCACCTGTTCCTAGGCTCAGGAAAGCTACCAGAAAGATCAGATGTGTTGACACTCCCCATCTTTCAGAATCCGGATGTCTTGCCTGGTTTTCCTAGAATAACATAGGAAAAAAGAGTAAGAGCTTGAAAAAAACCCCAACTACTCCTGCGTCATACTTTGGCTCCCTTCCAGCCCATGGAATGGAGTTGACTATTATAAAACAGACTTGCTTGTTTTCCAGTCTAAAAAGCTGAGATGACTGCAAGCCATCCTGGTCCACAGATGTCCCCTTCCTGGGTGTGCAACACTGGTGGTGGGTCTCCAGCTCAATCTGCTCATAGCAGGGCTGTCCCCGGTGTGACATTGTGGTGGTCATGGCTCTGTATGAGTCCTAACCACTTTCTCTCCAAGGATGGAGTGTCCCCCTACCTCTGTGGTGCATCACCATTCTGGGGAAGAAGTTTCCCCCATGTCCAGCCTGTACCCTCTACAGCTGCTGCTTGTGGCTCTTGACCCATGTTGCATCACCTGCTGTCACCAAGAGCAGTGTGGCTTCACCCATTTGCAACCGTAGGCTGTTGCAAGATCGCCCCAAGTCTCCCTTTCCCCAGACTAGCTGGACGCAGCTATTCTGCACCTCCTTGCAGCTTCCCTTAACAAGTTGGTCATCCCTCTCTTCCTGCAGTCCAGCACACAGCTTTTGTAATTTGCCATGCAAGTGCTCTGCTGACCTGTGTCCAACCTGACCTTCACCCTTGGTCCCTTTCTACCAGGAACCCGTGTTCAGATAGTTACTTCCCAGCCTGGATAAAATCACTGCCCCAAAGCAACTCTTGTGCCTTTCCTGAGGTCTCTATTGTCCTGTCCTCAAGTTTATGGCAGTACTTTTCATTTGAAGTTCTGCCAAAAGAGCCATGAAGCACATAACTAGGCCTTCTGCATTCACGGAAGTCCCTTGAAGGACTTAGCGGTGCTATTTGAGTGTTCAGACTAGATGCCTAGCTGACATTTTTGTCCATCTAAATTCAACTCCCTCTTCTCTATTTGCAGGCAACACAGACAGTAGAACCTTTTCCCATACTCTACAGAGCATCTGGTTTGTTGCCAGCTTACTGGCCCTCATATTGGAGGGTCTCTGAGCCATGGCCTCCTGACCTCACCTTTTGGATCTGCTGGTCATGCAGCCACATGGTGGTTTGATTCAGCAGGATGATCCAATGGATTAATATTCAGCTTTTCATTGGGATTAGTCGCCTGCCAACTGAATGAGCTAAATCCCTCATCCTGTGGCTGCACAGTTATCACTAAACGTGGCACCAAAGATGGGGCAGGAACCTGCAGACAAGGACTAGGGGCAAGCCTGCACCTATTTGCGGGCACTGACAGCTCACAAGAAAAAGTCCTCTTCCAATTTCCTACGAGGAACATGTGTGCCTTCCATCTGCCGTGGCTTTCTCCAGCCACAGGGAAGCCTGAAGTACAGTATTTCATAAGTGCCCAGATAGGCAAAATTAGACCCCTGGAGGTCTCTTCCAAGGCCTTGAGCTTACATTTGCTGCACACAGAGCTGGCATTCATTGGCGTAGGTGTTCCCATCAGTACCACAGACAGGCAAGTACAGGAGGGGACAAGCCTGCAGCTCAACCATGTCTCCACACACGGGCTGGAAAGAAGAAACCACAGCACACACTTCAGTGCCAGCAATACCTGTCTCTCCTTCCCACAGCACCCTGGCAGAAGCAAGTGTCACTCTGCGCCAGACAGCACAGACTGTGAACACAAAGTGGGAAAACAGGGAGCAGAGGCTACCACATCCCTCGGGGGGATTCACAGCCTGGGCTTCGCTGCAGGTTTTGATACCGGAGCACCAGTACCCATGAGGCTGGTGATGTTTGCTGGAAACAGCCTTTCTCCCAGGCACCCCAGGCACTAAATTTCATCTCAAGCCATGAACAAGGAAAACCAGAAACCTCTTACCATTCTCAGGCCATTCTTTTCATTCAGCTCTGCCCCTGAAACAGAGCAGAGACCCGTGAGCATGTCACCAGTGACAGGGGCAGGAGGCATTGACAGAGGGTCACATCCAAACCAAAGGGAAGCCAGGGTTGTGCAAGGTCCACTCAGGACCCGGATCAGCTGTGTGGGTTTTGTGAGGGAGGATGAGTTTGCTGCATGTCGCCACCACCACCCCCACAGCAGCACAGTGCGCTGTGCTGTGTCCACAGCTGAGATGGCTGGGACAAAGCTGGGAATGCCTGTTCCCACCCTCTAATCACTCTCCCAACAGCCCTCTCTCCAAGTCTCTGGTCAAGAAGCTCCACAGAACATCCAACACACCCCAGGAAATGTGAACTGCCTGAGATTTGCACAGGGACTTGGGGTATCTTTAGAGGACTGAGGCTGAGTGATGCTGCACAGCTGGACAACAGCCACCTTGAGGGACAGCTGCATTTGGTGAGTTCCTTTTGTGCTGTAAGGTAGAGCAGACGCAACAGTTCATAGTTTGTGCAGTGCATGAATGTCCTAGAAGGATGAGGACTCGCTGGCAGGCTCCTGCAGCATCACCACTACGCGTACCTAGGTAGCATCAGTTTTCCACAGCCTAAAAACAGCTACTTCCCACATGAATAAGCTCTTGCGAAGATTTACAAGTCTTCATGGAGGCAGGAACAACAGTAGCTGCCACCCCAGCATATGTGCTGTCCTCCCAGATCCTGGTTCTCATTCGCACTGTGGGCTGTCCCCTGTCCCATCCCTCTCCTGAATTCCATACATTTGATGAACCAGCCTGTTACCCTTGCCCTGAACTGCTAATAAAACTGCGGTGTTTGCTCCAGTCCTTCTTCCCCACCGTGCTGTCACTCTGTGTTTGCTTGGCCTCCTCATCTCCTCTCCAAACCAGAGTTTCTGGGTCCTTCTGCCCTCCCACTCATTTTTGGTCCCTCCACGGTTCCTAATATACCAGCAGAGAGCCGGCTGCCGGCAGCAGAGTGAGCTTACCACCAGCAGCGACCAGAGTCACCAGTGCCACCACCACCAGCTCCCTCGCAGGCATGGCTGATTCAGGTGCACGCGCTCATACACCTCACTCAGCTTGTGGCCTCCTTTATAGGGGAGGGCCTCGGCTTATCTCAGCGGCTCTGGGAAAAGCAGCATTTTGAGCAGCATTTGATCTGCGCTGGGAACAACTGGACTGTGCACCCAGAAGATCACTTGGGCACTCTTGTGCAGCTGATAAGTCACATCAGTGCGCTTGCCATCTCCAGGTGTCAGCACTGGAGGCCGCTTTACAATCCCTTTGCACAGCAAAGGGATTGTCTGGGTTGGACAATGCTGCTCTTCTCTGCTCCACCCAGTTGCCTTACCTCTGGGTGTATGTCACCTGAACCGGCCCTCCAGCTTTGCAGCTGTCATTCTTCATATGTCACAGATACCTCCATTTGCGTTGGGAAACTTTGCATGGAAAAGCCAGAAAAATCAGGCTGATTTGAGTGTCTGTGCTGTGGCTTGAGCATTACCCAATGAGATCCAGCCAGGAGGATACTCAGCTGCCTGACGCAGGACAGCAGGAGGGTGATCTCAGACACACAGGAGGCCTGCCATCATGCTGCAGCCAGCCCACCCTATTGCTGGGTGGTGCAGAGGGGCTGCAGGGAACGAAGTTCAGCTGATTTGGAGCAGGGAGCTAAGGTGCAGCTGCTGCCTGTGCTCCTCTACCCATTGTCATGGGTACTTTAATACCTTGCTCACCTAACCGCCTTGCTTGTATAAACAATTGCAGCTGAGATTGACAGAATAAAACAATCCTTATGACAAGATTCCGTGTGATGGAAGGGGGCTGTGTGCACGGATACCAAGCTTAAATACACAGAGGTGGTACGCACAGCAGGGAGTGAACAGAGACACCAGAGAGGATCCTCAGTGGTACAAGACACCAGCTCTTCAGTGAAGGACTTCTCAGCAAGCATCACTATCCCAGAAGACTCCAGCTGTTTTAACTACAATACTGGACACTCAATGTCAGTCTTTCCATGTAAGCATTCTCATCACCTCTTTCAGAGAAGCTGAATTTTCCATGTCTGTCCTCGCCTTTCTCTGGTGAATCAAAATCAATTGGTGAAGGGTGAAGGATGGAAAAGAGGACCACTAGGCTGAAAGTCAGTGTCGTAGATGAAGACCAGTATCGATTAAAAGTTCCTTTGAGACAGACTTGCTGAGATGAAGCCTGGAACAGAAGTGGCAGGCAGTCTCCTTCACCCTGGAAGCAGGTAGGAAGTGCTGTGTGCCCAGGGAGCAGGCAAGGGGATATGTGCCCTACAGAAACCACCTACAGCCTGGGAGAGCTCCAGACACCCACAGCACGCGTATTTGCATGTGCTGAGGAGCTGACCATGACTATGCTCAGGACCCTTCTTCCCCACAGTCTTACCTGAGTCTTATGACCTGGCTGGCCCCAGCTGATTGAGATAAGAGGGAATGGCTTGGTGAGCATCCCCTGTGACCAGAGGGCTATGGGCCCTGCATGAGGCTGCTTCAATCCTTGCCTTTCGGGAGGTCCTTCCACCCGACTCAGCAGGTCTGTGGCCAGGTTTTGAGAAGGGAGAAGGTAACTGATTCAGGGATGCCCTTGCAGAACCATTCCTCTGCTCTGCTGAGGTGGCTGTGCACATGTTTTATATTCCCTCTTCATGGAGTTTACACAGTTCAATAACCTTTGGCTTTTATTATTATTCCACTTTGGAAATCCCTCAACTAAAGTAAATATTTAACTACATTAGCAGTTGTTCCTGAGGCAGATGTGGGCCTGTTGGTCTTGCTTAGTCTAGTACAGGGGGAGCCAGGGCGAGATCTGATAGCAGTCTACAGCTTCTGGAAGTGCAGTTGGTGGAGCCAACCTCTTCTTGGTAGTGCCAGATGACAGAGTAAAAAGCAACAAGGACAAATTGCAGCCCGGAGATGTTCAGGTCATGAGTTAGGAAAGAAACCCTACCCCAGAGGGTAAGTGACCCAGACTAGCAGCGAGGTGGGAGATTTCCATCCTCTGTGGGCCATGTACAAAGCTGTGGGTGCCCTGACCAAGCCCTGCTGTGCACAAGATGTGGTGAGAGAGCCCTAGAGGGGCCTGCGACCAGCACATGGGGTCCTGGGGATGGACAAAGTAGCTCTCACTCTCCAGCACATGTGCATGTGTTTCCTTAGGTGCCTACCTTGGAAATCTGGTCCCAGCCAATACTCAGTTATATGGACAACATGGGTGCACCTTCTGCAAGCTGCTCCCACACCAACACTCTGCACAGCCCTGGCTGAGGGCCTTTGCAGTCTTTTTCAATATTTTTGCTTCCAAAAGACCCACCCAAAGGATGACAGTAATCCCACTTGTGCTGATGCTGCAGAGAACCACGCTGTGCTGCTGGTCCAGAGTGTGGCCTGGCTCTTTGGGCCATGCCAGCAGCTATGCGGGAGTGACAAGCTGGGGCCATACCGTTGGGACGTGTTGTGTGCTCCAGATCACTCTCTCTTTGTGTAGGGTGGCAGGAAACTTCTGCATCCCCTCTGTGCTGGAGGCAGCAGGTTGTGCAGTGCTGTGGAAAACCAGCCATCAAGCAATATAAGGAATGGTCTTCCTCCACCTGGTTCCTCTGTGGTATTTAAATGTCCTGCCTACTGTCCCCCTCAAAGAAGAGGCGGGGAAATTCTTACTCATGTGGGACTTGAGGTTTTCTGGTGGCTGCTTGCCCTCACATTGACCATGCAGCTCAAGCTACACCTAGACACCTATGCATTTGAGCCTGAGATTTTCTCCTCTGTGTTGCAGGTATCATAAAGAGGGGTCTTGGGCTTCCAGCAGTACAATAGCACATGAGGGAGCTACTCCCCATCCTCTGCATCTGGAGCTCTTCTTTGGATTCTCCCAGGACAGGGATGAGGATCCTGGCTCTACCACCTCCTCCCCGCACTCTCACCAGTCATAGCCCTGCAAGATGTGTAGGAGGAGCAGGAACGAAGGTTCTGGGCTCCCCTGAGTAGCTGGAGATGTCGTCTCACCACCAGCAAGGCAGGAGAAGTTCTGCTGGAGATAGCAGCAACAAGGAAGGAGCCTTCTACTTCCAAACCCAATGTCATGCTTATTCCGTCATGGCGTTACCCCTGCATTTGCTCTTGTTCCCACACACTTACCAGCAGCCGCCTGCCCACGTCCGCTCCGCCTACCCAGGATCACTCACCGTATCATGAGCCCTTATCAGGCCTTTGCCTCCTGGGTGACCACGGCACTGTTTGCAGGCTTTCCATCTGGCTGGGTGCAGATGGCAGGAAGCCAACCTGGATTGCATCATATTGCTCTTGCTCCATGTCTGCCTGGCGGCCTTATCTGTGGTGTGACCTTGGTGTCGTCACTGCTCCACCCAGCACCTGCCAGTTCCTTGCTGTTATCTGTTGCCTTTCCTGGATTTCACAGCTGTTCTCAGCCTCCTGGCTTGCTGCACTCACACCAATATTTTAACTCCTGCTCTGCTGCTTCTCCCGGAGCTTTTGCACGACAGCAGACACCAGAGACCCAAAAATACCACAGTGCCCTGAGAGTGGAGCGCTGCCATGCTCATGCAGCCCAAGTCTCGAGTCTGTAGTCTATCCTTCTACTGAATGAGAGTCATAGAGCGGGGCAAGTTGCCACACTCATTTTCATCCTTAGCTCCCTCCCTGGCTCCAGATGTTTTTTAGAAATATGATGATAATCTCTATTCTGCCTCTCAGCTCATCCTGAGGTCTTCCCATGAGTAGGAAAGAGAAAGACCGATTTGTTATTTTCCTTCATGCACAAAAAAACAAGCAGATATGCAGGTGACCAGAGGCTTTCCTTTGGATAAGGGAGGGCAAAACCTCACATGTGAGGAGGTCTCCTTGCATCACCAGGGCAGGGAACAGCCATCACTGCTTCCCAGCAGTTTTGCCAGATTTTCTGGATCCAGACCACACCTTTGGCTGTCTCCCTCCTCCCTTTATTACTGTGGGTAAATACTCCCACGTGGCAGGCAGTGAGTAACGCTTATTATTTCTTTAATGATTCAAAAATTTCCCGGTGATGCTGTTGGCTGTGAGAGCACAAGACAGGATGAGAACATGGACATGTCATCCTCCCTGCTGACACTCCCACCAGCAGAGTGGACAGGGCCAAGGTGCCATTGACCCAGAGAAGATCAGAGCTTCCCACTAAGCCAGCCGGTGCGCTGGACCTCAGAGGTGCAGCAGGCTGGGGGGAGCATCCATTGCACACCTTCTTCCCCTACGTCTGCTGCCAACTGGAGTCACTGTAGCTGGGCAGACGTTGCTGCAGCTCACTCTGGTCAAAGGACAGCTGTCACTCTACTCCTTCGGGTTTTCGTGTGCCTGTTCAGACCTCTGGACTGCAAGATATGCTCTGAATGCATCTGCAGTCTGCAAATGCCCTGCAGCTCCTTGGCAGCTTAAGGGTGGTGTGGACCTTCCTTTTTCCACATGATCCCACATGAGGGACGGTTGTCCAAACCTTCAGCGCAGCAGATAAAATAGCAGAAAACCATTGGTTTACTTTTTCCCCAGTAAATCCTTAGCATGGGGTAAACCAAGCCACTGTGATGACGTAAGGGAGGAGATGAGGCTGTGTACCTGGGATGGATGGGCTGAGCTCTGAGCTAGCTGGGCAGGGAATGCTGTGGACTTTGCCCTCCTCTGCTGAACTGACACAGTTAATCCAAATGCTGGCGCAGGGGTAGGTGTTCATTCTTCCTTATTTGGGAACTTGCACACACTGTAATTTATAAAAAAATCATAGTTCAGACTCTCTCTCCCTGGAGTTTGTTTCTGGATGAACAAACCTGTACAGGGCCTCAGTCTTTCATACCTCCTGAGAAAAGTGTTACTAATTCCATCTTCTGTAGGACCAAACGCTGTCACCATCCTGCCTTTAGCATCATACTAGAGGAAAATGGGTATCACATATGCCAGCTCTTCCCTTCAAAGTGACAACGGCTCTCGCCAAGTATTTGCGGAGGATGTCCCTTGACTTCTGCAGGAAAGGCTTGCTCTTCCCAGTCTGCTGGTTGCTAAAGCCCAGAAGCTACCTGAGGATTAATGAATGTAAAAAGGAATACAATATAAGAGAATCAGGGAAGTCTCTGCTTCTCCCGGCATTGCAGGGATGTCGTTCAGTGATGCTGCATTTGCAAGGATCTTTGGCAGTCATGCCCAGCCAACTTTCCACATTGACACTGGTGACATTCACACTTGTCTCCACTTTCTTCTACATGTCTAAGGGTGTAGCTTCCATCTGAAGTAATTCAAGGAATGAAATGCTCTCCAGTGCACTGTTTATATAGTGAATGTGCAGACACACACACTGCTCAGCACTTTTTCTTTAGCTAATTTGCCAGAGAAGGAAGAAGCAGGTTTTACACATAGATACTAAAAGCAGAATTGTGCCCTTGAGGTTGCCTGCTACTTCTGACTTCAGAGCTGCTACTACTACTACCTACTCTCCAGGTACTATTTTTTTCCAGATGACCTGTTAACTACTTGAGTATGTACAAATTAACACCAGGAGGGTTCAACAATCAGTGTCAGTGAACAGACAGGCACCATCGACCCCAGTGAGACCCATCCTGTTTCTTCCAGCACTTTGCTGCAGCTTTTGCTTTCTATTCCTCTTAAAATTTTCAGAGTGAACTTTGAGGTTTTCAGAGAAAAGTTCTCTCTGAGACATCTCATTTATATTGAGATAGCAATATCCCCAGTCAACTCCAATCTGCTTCATTGTTTCCTCTCACACTGTAGCCTTCTAGATCTGTACTGGCCGATCAGAGCAGAACCAGGAGCATTGCAAGCGACTTGCTTTGGAGTGGCCAGATGCTAATATGAAGGTGAACCTGTCAAGCTAAATGAGCCTCAACAGTGGCACCAAACCACACCTTTGTGTGCAACCTTCACCCCAGATTCTGCTTTGAAAAATACACTGTTCAAGGACCCAGCCAGATCCTGGTGCCTCTGGACAGATGCTATTCTTGCTGCTGTCTGTCCCAGGAGGCAAAGCAGTGCATTAGGAAGAAATGCACTGCTGGTAATGAGAAGCACAAAGCCTGAGCATATTTGCAATAGATTTATGTTTAAATTGCTGTAACACGTTGTCAGCGTTTGCAGTCAGGGTCATCCGCTAGGCCTATAACAGACACTCAGTGTTAACCTCTCTTCCTCCAAGGGGAAGAGAAAGGGAATAAAGGAGAGAGGCTTAATGATTAGAAAAGAAATTTAGAAGAGCTTTAAAGAAAATAATAATAATAAAATAGAATATATACAAATACACGCAAAACCAGTATTGACACCAACCCCCCCCATGATGGCAATTGTGTCACTGTCACCACTGCTGCTGTGGAACAGGCACCAGGAAAGTTGCAGACTGGACTCAGTAGCAGATGGGAACTAGATTCAGCTGGACTCAGGAACACATGGGTTGGGATTGAAGGTAGAATGGACCGAGTCCTCCTCAGACACCAGCCATTGAAGAAGAGGCTTGATCCTCGTGATCCCTCATCTGAATATGATGTATGTGGGATGGAATCCCTCACTGGTCAGTTTAGGGTCACCTGTCCTGGCTGCTTCTCCCTGCAGTTATGGCCTTTTACTTTCTGCACCCCCAATGTGGTGCACAAGATCGAGCACTGACCTTGGCCTGCACACCAGTCTTTGGTAGTGACTCTAAACACGGATCATCATCCCTGCTAGAAGCCAACACTGTCTGTGAAAATCTGCTGTTAACTTCAGAAAGTGCCATTAGTTACAAGAGACTGAGCTGAAAAGTAAAATCACTGAACAGAATTAGTTCTGTTCTAACTCACACTAGGACATGCGTGATTCAGGCTGTTACAGGAAGCAGGAGCCATCCAAATAAGCAGAAGATGAGACTCTCAAGGAGCTGCATTAGGTGCAGCAGTGGCCTGACGTGAGCTGGCTTTGGAACCAGATGGTGACAAGGCCTATTTAACCTTATTCTGGTGGTTACAATGGGATGTCTATGGCACCATCCTATGCGCTGACTCACGATGTCTAGCTATAAAAAAAGTACCCAAAACAGAGAATGTAATCATTCAGGTTAAAAATGCCAAAGACTGTAACTGAAAAATTGTGGAAGTCACTCTATACTTTGATGAATGTAACTGCAGCCAGAATATGGCTTCTTACCTGGTGATGATTTTCTCTGCAGGTGAAGTTACTTTTTTCTTTTGTAGTCCTCAACCCCTACAAAACTGCAGCTTTGTAGGCACCTCCCTGTGCTCTGACAGACCTGACTCTGTGCCTTTTGCACAGGATTATTGTCACTTCTCTGCCAAGGTGGGCGCACAACCTGAGACATGAGATACAGTTTAGCACTACTCAGTTAAAAAGAAATGAAATGAAAGGGGGAATCAGCCCTATAGGGCTGGTATGGAGACAAAGACTCATGCACCTTTCCTCAGAAAAGTATAAGATATCCTCATTCTGCAGTGGGACCTGCCGGCACTGTTCAGGAAGCAAGGAGGTTAGTAAGAGCTGGTCTATGTCAGCACCCACTATTTCAAGGCTGCTTGATACCCTTTCCAAATTGCTGCACTGTGCAAAGCCACTGCACAAAACTTATGCATTGTGGACAGCAGAAATTGGAAAGGAACTGTGCAAAATGACTTCCAGGTTTGTAAGATGATGTTAAATGTGAATCTCACACTGTCAAGCTGAATCAGTTTCAAACCTTTATTTCAGGTAATAAGCATTACAAATTGTAGACAAAGCTTGTTGTCTGGTCTCTCATGCATCTTCTTTCCAAGAAGAAAGTACTGTCCCCTTTTTGACTCTTCAGGGCTTTCAACAAAGGGCAGCTGGATATTGCTATTGGATCTTCAGATCTTTCTGCCTCTCTTCACTTGTTCCTGCGCTGTCCACCTGCCTTGCCTGCTACTTGTCCCTCCAGCTGAAGTCAGCCCTTCCCAACTCTCCTTGTAAACCAGTGCCCTGTCAGAAGAGCTCTGCAGCACACATAGTGACAAGTGGTGGCCTCACAGAGCAGAATCCCGAGGGCAGGGGGCCATGCTGGGACACAGCCTCGTGGCTCTGTGGCAGGGTGACCTGCAGGAAGCATGAAGCCATGCCCCTTGCCTCTGGCTCCTGCCCCATGGAAAAGTGCTATTCCACACTTCTGTCACCGTGGTGCTGGAAAAAAACCCAGAGGAATGTGTCGGAACAGTGCAGCGCTAATCACCAGAGACCTGGGTAGAGAGACAGGCAGACACTGGATATTCCTGGGGTTTTACATGCTTTGAAGAGAGCAATGACCTCAGTGAGGATTTCCTCCATCCCACACCACTGGAGAGGGAGCAAATGTGCCCTGCTGGCACTCCTAGAAGCAGTGTTTCCATGAAGGAAGCTGCACGAAGTTTGGCCGAGCATGCAGTTGCACAGCTTGGTGCACAGGCTGGAGCCCACAGGGAGCATTGCACATGCAGGGTCAGGGTGCACGGTGCCAGCAGAGGGCACTTGTGAACCAGGGCACCCCACGCATGGCCCCTCCATGCAGTGAAAGGTGCACAGCCCCACTGCCACCCACTGCTGTCCACCAGCCCTCTTCATCTGGCCCTTCCCCAGATCCCGACCTTACCTTCCTACATCCCATCTTATCCGCTCCTTGCTGGAGCTGTGCTCATCCCAGGCACCGCTTTTGTGCCCTGGGGAGGTGCACCTTATGCTTTTTGGTCTTGTGAGCAACCCAGGGCTGTGGGCTTCACTCCAGTGGAAACTAAGGCTGCTGTCATACATGGGGCTTGCTTCTGTCCCCAAGGATGCTCAGGGCTACCACAGCCACGCTGAAGAGTGGAGATCACAAGCCCAAACTTCCACCCTCCCTGGAGAAGCAAACATGATGCATTCTGAGCTTGGGGTAAACTAGTAGGAGAGCTGCTGTGAGGGCTGTGCTTCTCTGTGTCCTCCCCGGCCAGCAAAGGGCTTGTGAGGCTTGACATAGAGATACTCAGGACTAGACCAGCTCCTGAACCGTTACAGTCCCAGCTACCTTCAACTCCACAAGGCCACACATTCAGAGGGGCTATGTTTTCCTGTGGACCAGGGGAAACAGCATTTCTGTGTGGATACATCCCCGCAGTGCTGGTAGTGACCACAAGCTGCTCTTCAGGCGAGGAGTGGTTGTTCCTTGTCAGCAGTTGGTGCTACCCCTATGGTTGAAACACTGACCTCAGCATGGACCTGGAAAGCTAGGTCACACTGAAACAAAACCTTTTGTTAGCTGCAGGATTCATAAACCCATGTTTGGCACATATTCAATCCTTTCCTGGATTCTGCCATGCTCCTTGAGAAGTCTGCTTTTCTTCTAAGAGTATGGGTCCTATAACCTCTCTCTTTCCCCTCACACTTTGATGTCAGGCTATAAATGTCTCGCCGCATTACCAGTGAATTTTCACTCTGTTGCACCCTGACGGCTTGTTTCAGCAAGTATTTTGGATGTTTGTGATCTCTTCCAACTGCCAAGTTTGATTAAAATCAGACTTACAAGTCATTAGGCATGGTTGATGGACAGATATATTCATGTACAGCAAAGCAGTATGGTCACACAGCAGTTTTTCGTGGGGAGAAAAAGGATAAAAGTTAGATTAATCAGAAAAAAAAAAAAAAGAAAAAAAAAAGAACATCACCACCACAATGAAGCCAGGGAGCTAGAAGTTCATTCATCTACGACCGGAAAAATAAGATCTCCAAGGTCTCTTCATGGGTTGGGCTGGGGTGGAGATTACAATGGTGAAAAACTGGAGAGGGCTGTCATGCAACGTGCAGAGCCAGACCTTGCCTAAGGACATGCACGTATGCATTTTTTCTGTAAGGCCTGTATTTCTATTTCCTCATTCACAGGTTCAGTAGGACATAGGTGTGCCGTTACGTTCTTAGACCTATGTGCCTATGTTTACTCATGCACACATGATTGCGCGCTTGGTGTGTGCAGAGTGTAAACGATCCCTGAATGCAACAGAAGCTTCTTTCATCACAGAGCTCTGCTTTACTTTCACAGCCATGTTGAATGAGAGCAAGACGGTGGTCCCATGGAAAAAATGGCAGTACTCTTATATAACTCACACAAAACATAGCAGGCATTCATGGTAGGTGCTACACCAGACCTGTGGAAAAATGTGTTAGACACTCCCTAACCCTCTGGTGTTTGTCCTGAACACTGTGCTGTAACTTTTTTTGCTATTGCTGGCTAAATTTAAGATGTGACATACACAATAGTGTCATGGGAAATCAAATTGACTCTATCTTGAGTCACAATCAAGGTCTGACACTCAGTGTGCCACAGGGAACTTTTCCTACAAGTGCCCAGTTCAAAGCTGAAAGAAAGGAAAGACAATTTTTCATAGTACAAACCCGGATTTTTGCTAAGAGTAGTGAAATATGGAAACTCTGGACCAACCTGTAACTTCTGAAGAATGGATTGTCTGCTGAGAATCACATTGCTGGGTTGCCATTTGTTAGCTGATCCACAAAAGATGTCTGGAGAGCCTGGAGGCTTTGAAAACTGGATTTGCTCATTGAAGAAGGCAATTTACAAGCCGGTCCTTAGTTGAATGTTGACTGGGAATATCAGCAGCGATGGCATTAGTGTCATGGGCAGCATCATTGTCATCGTGATGCTCACAGTGTCAGGTTTAACCAAAGGACAAGGTGATTATTCGACTGATCAGCGGGAGGTGTCAGAAAGAACTGAGAAACGTGTAAGTGAACAGAATCTTTTCGGCAGACATGTCCAGTCATGCACCTTGATTGCAGGATAACTCCTCCTTGAGCTTCTGCACAGTGAAAGTTATACCTATATTCCAAAGGAGCTTTCAGGTGGTTAGTAGAAGCCACTTGGGAAGGGCACAGAGACACTGAAATCTGACATCAACTCCTTATCCCGCCAGGAAAAGGAAACTCCTTTGTTCCAGAGTAAGGTATATTTGGCTAGATTCAAGATTGCTCCCAGAGATCACTGATCATTTCAGTTTTTAAAGGCAAGTGCAGACTCCTACTAACAGCAACAGCCATACTTTCCGGACTTTCTCTTCCTGTTTCTGCTCTCTCAGCACAGTATCACAAACCAAGACCATGCCCTGTTGGTTTTCACCACAGCCAGTAATACAAAATCATGTGTGCTTGCTCGTGCTCAGCACTGAACAGCTATAGTCCATTGGATCAGATGACAAAACATTCATCTGGCGAGGTCCAGCTAGTTCCAAACCTCAACACAAACAAAGAGAAACAGCCACATGCACTGTCTGCTTTCACAGAAGACTGCCAGTCTTGCGACTAAGAAATAATGGTGTTCTCAGAGGTCAAAGGATGGGATATGGTACACTTCTTCAAAAGACTACAGGCAGCATATTAATCTGGAAGACTACCTGTGAGCAGTCATTGAATGAACATCAAAGGATCATCCAAACGTGTTGGAAGAGAGCCCAGCTTCACAGACCATCACTTTGGCATCCCACCAAGCAGCACTGGAGGCTGCTGAAGTCAGCAGACCATGAGGGCTGAGGGAAGTGGAAGTGGTGCATGTGTGTGTTGGGAAGTAGTTTTAACCAATGAGAAGAGCGTAGATTCACTTCTCCTTGCAGTGACTTTGCTTTCATGAGACAAAGTAAACAGAACATTAAATAGCAGCATTAAGTACTACTGCAGGAGTTATTTATCACAGTTGAAAACCACTTGAGTGTCACCTGGTGTTCCTGAAGCACTCTGAGGCTCATGGGGCTAACCAGATACATGCAAGTCTGCCAGACCATCAGCAGGGTTTTGCCTGGTCAGCTGTCAACCTCTCATACCCCATGAGTCACTAATGACCTCTCTAGTCAGCTTAATCAAGGTGCCTGCAGGGTCCAGGGGAATAGCAAGGTTAGTACTGGCTTCCTGACTGTCTCTGCTCTTGCCAACGGGCAACACTAAACCCTCCCACTATCACTGCTATCATTGCTGGCTGAGACAGGCTTACAGGGCAAGGTTGCTTTCCCGTCTTATGGACTCACCACTTAAAAGAAACACATGTACTTTGACGGATGTTATATGATGCCCAGACCTGCTTGCCCAGGCACTTCAACTATCTTGATGATGGACGTGAGGTAACTCCTTCCTCAGGAATGTGGGACAGCTCTGGGAGAGCGCACCATGAGGCAGAGATCCCCATACAGAGCAGCTTTCAAGGCTTAGTGGAATAAACCCACAGCTTACTTCACCTACTACTGGCAATAGCCTTGTTCCAAACAGGAAGTTTGACTGGAGACCTCCAGAAGGCCCTGCAGGCCCTGCTGGCATTGTTGTGGTCCTGTGACTTACCCCACAAAAAGGTAGTCCTGGCCTTTTTTCACTTTGCAGAAAACATGTTGAAACAAGCTCCACTGAGCTGATAAAAAACTACAATTTATGCCTAGTTGCACCAAGTGAAGACCACCTGCAAATCTCCACGGGGCATGAACCCAAATACAGCCTGTGCTACCCCTATAACAGCTGACGGCTGCCCCTTACACCCTCGGTTAAAGCCGAGAGGTTTTGCGTGCTGCTAGTGACGGGCATGAGTCTGCAGCCACTGTTATTACGCGGTGCTACCGGACACCGTGCTGGAAAGCCAGCCAGAGATGAGGGGTGCGCTCCCAGGGGCCAGACCCACGGCGGTGCAGCCCGCTGCGGCACAGGGGAAGCGGCTGCTTAGTCACCACTGGCGGAGGTGGTGGAACCAGTGTGCTGGGTTGGGATACAGGGAGAGGGGAGTTGTTGGGGTGGGATGCTGGGTCGGGATGCAGGGTGAGAGGGGATGCCGGGGCGGGATGCCGGGGGCGGTCCCGCTGGTGCTCCCCGCGGTGGCAGGAGGCGGGAGTCTGCGGGC
>VWZK01009584.1:94364-120799 GCA_013396935.1 Baryphthengus martii
GGCCGCCGCCCTCGCCCCGACGGCAGCGCTCGCCGCCGGGTCCTGGCGCGGCGCTCTGGGTTCTAATGGCTCTCGGAGGTGTGTGTCCCCGCGGGGCTGGTGCGAGTGTGACAGCGGCACGGCTGTCCATGCGGGCCGCCGGGCGAGGGGGATTGTGGGAGAATCCCCGGGGAGCCGGTGTTCGGAGAGACCGAGGAGCGGATGCTCTCGCAAGAGAAGCGGCGGCGAGCGCACCCTCCCCGTCCGGCGAGGTTTCTTTCTGGTCGCCGGAGAGGTTGGGTAATTTCTTCTGGGAGCTCTACCCAAAATACTCCTCTTGCGCAATCTCACGGGAAGGATCGGACGGGCAGTTTGTGCTGTGCGGGCTTTCGCAGTCTTTTGTGTGCGCGGACTTGCTCGATGAGCGGCATCGATTTAAAAAGCGCTGTGAGCCTAGGTCATGAATACAATTGTTACGCACCCATCCCAGCGGCGCTTCCCACGTATTTGGTGCTGTGATGCAGCATCCTGATACGTGGCAGCCTCGCGTGTATTTTATCTGCACTGGAGCTGTGCTCCCACAGGCCGTTCCTAGGGTTGCTTGGGTGCTGGGAGGCTGGCAGGCTGTTGGCGGGTTTGCAGCCCGCTGGAGGTCTAATTTTTACATTGATTGCCTGTAACTGTTTTGGTCCACTGGCTTTTTCACAAGGCAGAAGTAGGGGTGAGGTGAATTTAAGCGCTTTCCCTCTCCTTTCAAGGCTCGCGACCAACTTGCTCTTTGTAGCTGCTGCTCCTTGAATGGACACTACTGTGGCATGATTAGAGTTTGCTACCATGACCTGCTGGGATTCCAGTTGATAGTGACCCGGCCCTGTTCCGTCCCTAGAGCCTGGGGATCATCTCCCTCGTCTTCGGTGTGCCACGTTAGCATGGGCACCTTTGTTACTGGAGATCATAAGGGAGGAAGGGACTTTCGAGAAGTTACCTGTGGTTTTCAGTTTATGAAACCGACACAGAAATTCATGGTTTCTCTCTGCGCTCGCTGGTCAGCTGTTTATGGATCAATGCATCTGAATAACAAATGACTGGTTTGTTATTTTAGGAGGTGGTTTTGAGGTCACTAAAAGGAACTGTGCTATGTTTTCTTGTTGTTTTTGATTCGTATCTTTCACTTTTTTTCCCCTAGATCCCTTCAGGTTGAAAGTGGCTGTGTAAGCCTGTCCGTGAATGTGGGAGACCTTTATGAATATGGCTTTGCTTTAAATGGTCTCCACTTACCCTGATCCTCTCAGGAGTGAGTCATGTGCTTTTGAAATGCCTGGAGTTTAGAGAAACGCTCTTAGTATCCCCGAGATTCAAAAGCATTATCAGAGTTAGACACTGAAGGATTAATTAAAATGTAATGTAACATCTTCTGCACAATTAGCTGATTCTGCCAACAGCCAGATGAGGCTATTGGAAGTGGTCACAGATGCTCAGAGAGTTACAGGGCCCCATAGAAACTAGCTCTTTACAACACAGTAGGCAAATGGTTTCTAGCTGTGTTACCTTCAGTACTCGTGGGGTGGTGCAGTCAGAAGTAGGCTGGCACGGTTGGCTTCAAGATTTGTAGACAGCATGTTGGTGAGAAAACAGATGGTTTTGGGTTCTTTTTTTTTCGCTATTTTCAGGTTTTGGTAGCAAACAGCATTTGTAAAACAGTCCTATTGTGCTTCAGATTGTTTCCACAGCTGAGTCTGCCCTGCTCAAGGCCGGTGTTGGAGGTGGACAGGTGTACACTGCAGGCAGTTCTAACACTTCACTCCCCCAGCCATAATTAAACAAATCTCTTCCTTTTTTGTGCACAAAGCTCCTGGTTGGTATGATCATTAACAAGCAGGAACCAGCAAGACCTTCCTGTGATTCCTACCTTCCTAAAGCTGTGAAGAAGTGCTCTGATGGGAACAGGTAACTCCAACTGCCTCGTTCCCTCAGCATAAACCTGAATTTATTGAAATGCACCTCATTTCTAATTTCATCTATTTTCTGCCCTTTTCTCCCCTCGCCCCCCTCCCCCCTCCTTGGGAAGCATGTGATGAATCACGCAGGATATGTGTGACTGAGCTGCTCGGGCTTTTTGAACGGTCAGATAGCCAGGTACTCATTTCAGAGGCCCAGAGTTTTCCTTCTAGTGGTGTTTAGAGAGTAGTTTACAATCCCTTCTGTCTGGCTCTGCAGCAAATACATTAGCTGAATGAGGTTTAATCTCTACAAAAAGCTGCCAGATTTAAAATGCTTTTATGGTTCACTTGCCTTTATTTATAGTTTAAAAGCGTAAGTCAGGTCTAAGGAAATAATGCTGTATTTCACCTTTGAATTAAAAGTCCTTGACAGCTATGAGACTCTCTAATAAAAGGTAATACAAGCATTTTGGATTTGTGCTCTAGTTTAGAACTGCACACCAATGAGTATCTTAAGTGGGTATTGAGAAGAAGAACCCACCTGCTGCAGTGAGAAGCCCAAAAGCAAGTAAACACAGATATATTCTGCAGGTGTCCATTCCCCCAACTGTTGCATTCTTTTGGAGCTGTTGAACAGTATAGCTTTTTTTTAAAAAAAAAAAAAAAAAAAAGTTTACAAGTTGCTCTATAGAAGTAGTATATATGCTGGCCTGAGTGCTTTCAAAACAGGTAAATGCTTTTATTACAACCTTTCAGTGAGGTCTTTGCATTTGTAGGTAGGATAGTTATGTGCCTGCTGTTTTTAGGAGAGAGTGTGGAAGGGGGCAGGTTCTTTGGTAGTACGATCCCTCTCTAAAAGTGCTCATCTTAAAGCAGCGCTTATCTTTCAGTGCCAGGAGTCTGCAAAGCATAATCTCGTGGACAGGCTTTTCTGTATTTCAGGGATGTAATTTTCAACTCCCGCCTGATCGAGAGCATGTGTTATTCATGAAAGGTTATTTTAGAATACAGCTGTCTCATTAGCCATTTTTTTGACCTTTGTTTAGATACCAGGTGCAGCTGGTAAAGGATAGCAGATGGAATAGATGGGTTCTTACCCTCAGCACCATGGGCATCTCATGCCAAAGATGACCCAAGTGTGCTAAATATGCTGCAGTCAGGTGTATGGCTCAACAGCTTTAGGCTCACAGGTTAGGAAACTAACAACCCCAAACCACCCTAATAATTAAGGGATATTGACCAAAAAAAAATTCTAGGTTAGTACTTGAACCAGTGAATTGTCCAAAGCATAAGTCACTAGAGATGCACTCATTTTCACTTCTGTTTAAAAAGGAATACGGTTTCCAAATGGCCTTTTGCTGGGCGATCTTGGGCATGCAAGAAAAACAACCGTTTCTTTGAGATGCCAGAGTCCTGGATAGAGACCGATGCTTTCCACTGTTGGTGAATCATGTTTGAAAAAACAAGGATTCAGAGAAAGAAGCTTCTTTGGCCAGCTTGTGAGTGAGCAACTGTCAGTCAGTTGAAGGGATGAGGACCTATGGCGTGGACTTTCTCTTTGATGCACCGCTTCTGATACCTGTGTAGTCAGTGCAAGCAGTAGCTCTAAATGCTAAAATAAGTGATGGTGTTTTGATACTTTGAGTTTTCTTTAGAGGAAACAGAGGTGACCTGTCACATCACGGGTAATGTTTAGTGGCTGCATTACAAAGTTTTTTAGAGGTTCTGTGATGCCTGAGAGATCAGTGCATTCACAAATAATATAGTTTGAGGTTCCTGTATATGTGGACATTCCATGATCAGGGGTAGAGGATGCTTTACCACTGGCGGAATCCTAGTAGAGTGTAATTTGGAGCGAGAGAGTGAAAATCTAAGAGGTGCTGAAAACACCAGTTTTTAAGAAGACTTCTGATGGTGACTGTGCTGGAGGAGTTTGGTAGGTTTGACATGCCTGGAGTCTAGCTCTTGTCATGTTGCCCGCTTGAAGTCATGGGCTCTTCTCTTCCTCTGGGGGTTTCTGCCCCAGAAACCAGGGGGCCCTGAGTCCATGGGGTCACTTACAATACCAAGCGGTGAAGAAAGCATTTGCTTTACACAAAATGTCTCACCCTCCTCTCATCTGAACTTGTTATTATCTGCTTTGCTTTTTTTTTTGTGGTTGGTTGTTTTTTGAACCTTTCTGATACAGCTACTATCTCCACTACCTTTTGCCTCCTCCTCAACCTGGGTGCTACAGATGGTACTTTGTTCATGGCCACAAGCTGGGGTTGTGCTGTGTCCCTCTGCTGCCTGGTTTCAAAAGAGTAAAACAGAAACAGGGAAGAGCAATGGAGAGGGCTGGGGGAGGGGGAGCTAACACATGGACCGATTTGCTCAAAATTAAGGCTTTCTTGGCCTCAAAGGAGAGATTGAGGAACAGCGTTTAAACTTTTTCAAGGCATATATTTAAGTTGTTTGGCAAGGAGTAGACACACGATTCTGGCAACACCGCCGGTAGTTCCGCAGCTTCCCGTGTGGTCAGGAGCATGTTGTACCTCTGAAAGGAAGGCTTTTTCAGTGGGAGCAGGCTCTGTGGTAAGGGCATCCCTAGCATCCTCTTACCTGGTAAAGTGAAGGTCAAGGACTATTAATTGGGCTTGCAAACTAACTAGGGAAGGTGCTGTGCCCCCCTGTAGAGCAGCTGTTTCAGGGACACAGCAAAACAGACAGGACGGGCTGGGTAGAAAAGGAAAGTTTTTCCTTCTCGTGCATCTAGTGTTTTATAACATGCTTGTTTCTTTGCCAGCATTGATCTGAAATAACAGCTAGTTTCTTTGGACATTGGGCCAAGCTTGGGTTTGGAAAGAGACATGTGCTTGTGGCTTCCCGAGCTGCACTTGGATGCAGAATTTGGTTAAGCCCTCAACTTTCCTACTCTGGCATGGAGCTCCTTAGTCTGACTTCACTCAGCAGATGGAGAACATTGTCGCTGTGTTGAGAGTCCCCCCACCCCAAAGCATAGCGTGCTGGGGGTGCACAGTCCTTAGCAGGAAGCTGGTTTGGGTCTGGTGGCCTTGCAAGCAAGCCTGAGGTGCTAGGCTATTGGACTCCCCGGCTCACCTCCTTTCCACTGGTGGACCCTCCTCTCCAGCCAGCATCCTGCAACTCCTGCTCCCTTCACTCTCTTCTGCACACCAGTCTCCTCAGGGCAGAAGGAGTTTTGGTTACAGAGGTTTTGGGGACAGAGCTGTGCTGCAGTGGTGGCGCCAAAGACCTGGGGTTTTCTGGGATGTGGATGGATCAGTGTCAGTGTCCAGCTCATCCCCGTCACTCATCCCTGTGCTGGAGAAGGTCTCACTGTTTAGTCCATCTCTGCCCAGACAATGTTTTCCTTTGTGCGAATCCATGCTCGTAGCTCTCCTGCCTGCAAGGAGAGGTGCCTGGGGAGCCAGGCATGGATGAGGACTTCCAGGTGGGCAAGCGGTGGCTGTGGCCACTGGTTACACTAGGACACAACAAACAGCCTTTCCAACTGTCTCCCAACTGCAGCTGAGCTGCCCCGATCCCTTACAGATGTTTGTCTGAAAGAGGGCTGCTTTTATCACCTCACCTACCACCACTCCGCAGGCTGGAGTGTCACGGGCCTTGCTCTGAGGTCACTTACCTGCAAATGTGTCTTGCTGAAGCTGGAAACAGCTCTGTAAAGACGTTACAGGACAGGTTTCTGTGATCCTGTGCACGTGGGGGCAGTGGGGTTTCAGCAGCCATTTCCACAGGCGTGCAATGCCGTGCTCCTGTCCCCTCCTCCCATGCTCTCCATCACGGGCGGCACCCTGTGCTTTTAGGGGTGCACAAGCCTTGGCGGAGTTTCAGGCAGACAGATACACCTCCTCCCTACCTGGCATCCACCACTTGCCTGCCCTATCTGAGGAGCACACCGAAGCCCTGGGACAGTGCTAGGATCCAGGTGGTGGGATGGGATGGGACAGAGAGGCTGAGGGCTGTCTTGCAATTTGGGGTTGCCCCTGGAAAAGCCATGACCTTGGGATACTACTCAATCCAGGAGAACTTCTATCCACCCATCTCATCCTGCAGCAGGGTGGGGGGTTCCTGCTGGGGGCAGCTCAGCCTTTTTATGGTCCGGGCCTCTCTGTTTGTTTTGAGTTTGCTGTTTGAGGGCTTGGAATTTAATTTCACGGCAGCATTGAGAAGGGCTAATCGCATGCAGATTGCCCAGCTGGGAGACATGCAAAGCCACTTTAGGGAGCATGCACTGGATTTGAGCCACCGATGAGGAGTTTGCTTTTCTCCCAAAAGTACCTTCTTGTGGAAATGACAGTATTTTTTTTTTGTATTTTTTTTTTAAGACGCCATGTGCTAGTGTATGACCTTTTATTGAAATTGGCAGTGTTTGGGGTTGGATTAAGAAATATTTTTCTCTGGCTGTAGTCACTCAATTAATCATGCAAACTCGCCATCATGCAGATCCAGTGTGGTAGCACGTATGATGCATCCTTATTTCTTTCAAGCCTGTTTCCCATTGGGGTCTACAGTTGCAGATGCCAGACACCTTCCCGAGACAGGGCATGTGCTGGTGTAGCAGGCTTAAGCCTTGCGTCAGCGTAGCTGACATATCTGAGGGTATGCAACTTTGCAAGTGTAGACCAGCCAAAGCAAATGTTTCCTGGTCCTTAGGAAGGCTTGTTTTCCTGAGGTATTTCTAGTCAGACTAAATGATTTTTTTTTTATTTTTTTTTTTTTTTAATACTCATGGGAGGAGCAAAGGGTGCTGGCTGTAACAGGCAGAAATTGCCTGCTAGTTTGCAAGGAGGCAGAGATGTCTCTGTGGTCTTTTTGCCCACGTAGTCCTATGCCAGGACAGGGGGCTGCCTGGGGGACCCAGCTGGGCTGAACCCAAATTTGAGCCTGGCTGGATGCTGTCATCATGTAAGTGCTGGCACAGCTCTGAAGTTTAGTGATTTTAGTAGGCAACACTTGCTTCGCAGAGCCATGGGATGCAGCTACCTGCTTACTCTGGAGTTGCTTCATGGGACAGGGGGTTGGAATAACCCCTGTTCTACAGCCTGGTGTGGGGGGACTTGCTGCTGCGTTTGCTGGGGTGGAGCTGGTTTTGTTTTCCCAAGTCACAGTGAACTTGGTGTGGCTGACGGGCCCTTCCCTTTTCTACTGGGCCCTTGTGAAAAGAGGTTTTGGTTGTGGGGTTTTTTTTTCCTTTTCTGCGAGTTCTGCTTTTCTTGTCCAGCTTTCCTTTCGTGTGAGGTTTGTCTGAGCATGGCAGTGCGGTCGTGCACGTGGCATGGCAGCTAGAGAGCGGCGCCCAGCTCTCGGCCAGGGCGATGGAAATGTTCTTTTCTGCTCTGTTTGGAGAGAGATTTTTTCCAATGTCCATGCTACTTGCTTTTGCTTTCATTCTCACTAAATTAAATATCTGAGGTTTGTGCCCAGCTTAAAGTGTGCAGGTGAATTTTGCCGTTTTTCCCAGTAAAGTGCTCAGAAGGGTGATTCGGGCATTGGGTCACCTCTCCAAACTTGCCCATGAGCCCAGCTNCCGGCATCTGTGCCTGCGCAGCCCTTTTCCTGTGCACCTTCCCTTTGAGCAGAAATGCTGCTGAGTGTCAGAGATGGGGGGGGGCGGGGGGGGCTTGTTTTCTCTGTGTGTCTCTCTCTTATCTACCTCTGCCGGTTAAAATAATCTCTTACAGTCTCTGGAGCATTCTGATGTGATGCTGTGCTTCTGTCTTTTGCAAGTTTCTGGCAGTTGCTTATTCGTGTTTTTGAGGCTTTCTTTTGCTAAAAATGTATGGTGGAGGCTTGTGAAGCTGCTCTGTTGGAGCTTTGTAACTCTGAGCCCGAAAGGTGTCTACCTAAAAGTCTGGAACTGTATGGGTGATGACTTACAAGTCCATGTAGCACCATCAATGCCTGTCTGTTTGTTAGGAGGAGCTCAATATACAGTGGCTTCTAGGTCACACACTCATCTTGAGCAGAAGCAGAAAAGATTGAGATGGAGTGAATCGGGCTGGAAAGTTCACCTAGTAAACTCGGATAGGGATACAATTTTGGCTGGTGGCACAGCACTAATAGCAAACTTAACACGCTTTCTTGGCATAGGCAGGTCATGCCCTGAGTCGGCGTCCTTGGAAGACAACAGCTTTGGACCTGCTTGCTATCCAGGTAGTCAAATTTTGGTCAAAATGATTTAAAGTTAGCAACTGGAACCATGACTTTGGTCACTGGTTGGAAAGCCTGTATTTGCAGATTGGGCTTTACCCTCGCACTGCTTGGGAACTGGAAGTGTTGATCTGAAGCGGGCGGTGTGTTGCTGTTGCTTTTTGTCAGCCACATGGCTTTACAAAGTCTAGCCTGTTTTAGCCGTTCTGTGTTTGAAAACAGCCTGTTCAGGCTTTTTGTGTTTTTTGTGTTCTCACTGATGCCAGTGAATGTATTAAGTGGGTGATTTGCATCGAGCCCGTCTCAGAAGCGGCTGCCTTACTATGCGTGTACAGTGTTGGTGCCTGGGGTGTTCTTGCTGACCCACATGCTGGCTGCATCCCTCAGGCAGCATTTGCAAGGTGTGCTGCCTTTAAAGTTGATTTGACTAACTGGAGGGCAGAGCAGCACAGGCCACTTCTCACCAGTATCCTTCAAGACTCTGAAACATTAAATTTGTGTCCTCCGCAACTGGTTTCTATCCTGAATGTGTTTTCTTCTCCCATCTTTTCCTTGCTAGCATTCCAGACTCTTCCTGAAGGCAAACGAGAGCAAGCGCTGGCAGGATGAGCAATCCGTATTTGGCCCTGGGGGAGTGGGGGGTGCCAGCCTGCAGAAAGCCCTGCTTGCTGTGCCCAAACACTTGTGGCTGTCCTTTCCTAGCTGGAGCTTACAAGCCACCAGTGGGAGATTTCCCCTGTAAATTCACCTAAAAGACAAACTTTCGTTTCCTCCTCCCTTACCATGTGCAAGTGAGTGCAAGACATTGAAAGAGCCTTTGTTCGTTAAACCAGAAAGCATCTCCTAGGCTGGTGGAGCTCACAGTTGTTTCTTGGGAGTAGCAACTGGGAGCAGAACGCACAGCGGGCCCGGCAGGAAGGGGCTTGTTCGGTGGGACGGCAGCTGCCTGGCGCCTGGGAGCGAGCTGGGCTGGCAAGGGCCCCACAAAGGGATGTGTTGCTTCCGCCTTGCTGCTTCCTGCAGCGTCCCACTGGGTCGGTCCTGCTGCTGGCGACAGGGTGTCAGCAAGGCAGGAAAATAACATCCCTGGGCACAGCTGCCCGAATAATTCAGCTTGCTGGCCACGAATGGTAAGGTGAGCCGTGCCCAGTGCAATGCCCTTTACTGTTTTAAATACACAAAGGTGTAGCAGCATCCTAACTCTTGACTTCTGGTCTCTGAATGGAGGTGATGCTGGGGAGCAGAGGGGTGGGTCAGGGAAGCAAGCATGGCTGTTCTGGGAGAGCACTCACCGTCACAGTGGGGAAGCGATGCTGAAATCTGGATGAAACTATGCATTTTCTTCCCCTTCCCACCCCAACTGCCCTGGCACCTGCCCCCATGCTTGTCCCACTGGCACTGTGGGGGTGGCTGTGCCTGGCCCTTGAACCTGCCATGTTGAGCCCTGGTCCTGGCCATGTCACTGGGTGTTTCTTCCTGCCCCAGTTCCTCCCATTCTTGCCTCTTCCTCCTGCTGCAAAGCACCCTCTGAGTTCTCCCTCCAAGCTGCTCTTTGATCAGAGAGGCTCCAGCCCTGGCCAGGCAGCCGCAGGGTAGGCATCTGTAGAATGCAGCTTGCGCCGTGGGACAGATAAGGTGGGGAACCAGGCAGGCACATTGGGAGTGCAGCTAGGAATCACAGGAGTGCTGACCGCGTGGGCAGACAGATCCCATTGCCTCAAGTATGAGAAATCACTGCCTTCTCCGTATGTGAGAGGGAATGTGCAAACTTGCCCATTTAACCTGTGCAAAATGCAGAGATTGGGAGATCCCTTTTCATCCAGTCCAAGACGCCTGTTTCAGCAACATCTTGCCTCTGCTGTGCTGGCAGTGAATGAGGCAGCAAAGCTTCCTTACCGCCTCCGGGGGTACACTGAGCACCTCTGCCTGTTTGGCTGGTGTCCATGCCATCTCCAGCCTGAGCAGGCACAGGTTTGTGGAGCAGCATAACCAAACTGAAGTAGCTTCTTCTAGATAAATAACCAGAGAATGAGCTGTGAGTTGGGAGCGTTATTTCTACTTTTTTTTTTTATAGTCAGATGTTGGGATATGCACAAGGTGTGATTGTCTTTTAGAGCTCTAAAAATCACTTGCACTCCTTCTCAGGGTACTCTATAACTGCAGTGCATTCACTGCTGGCCTGTGCACAGAGAATTGTGTGTGCTCTGTGTGCCCTTGGAGGGACCTGGGCATCTCTTCAGCACATGCCAAGAGGAGACAGTAGCTGTAAGACACACGTGCAGGTGTGTGCAAGCATGTATTTGCACCCAGATGGAGGAGAGGAGGAGGGTATGGCAGCCAAATCTTTAAGGATTTGTCCCCAGCCTAGTGCTTATGGTGAAGACCTTTTGCTTTTTTTGCAGGGGGCTCAGCATCCCCACCCACTACAGAGATTTTAGTGGGAGCCGAGTGTGCATGTAAAGCCCAATTTGCTTGCTATTTCTGGGAGCAGTATGTGTCAGCAAGAGAGAAGGTCCTTCTGCAGGCAGCTACTGTGATCATTGTTTTTCCCGTCAAGTCTGTTCATCAGGGCCAGAGCAGCTAGAAGCAAAGACTGCAGAAAAGCCAGCCTAGGTGTTAAGAGAGTGCGTCCCCAGAAGGTCTGTGGTCAGTGATACTGTGTTAAGCCCCAGACCCCACATATGGCTGTATGGGAGGGACCACTTTGGAGCTGACGTGGCAGTGCAGAGACACCCTGGCAAGCAAAGGGCACTCCTGCAGGCACCGGAGCTGAAATCTTGCAGAGTAGATCTCACTGGCCCTATCAGTGCCCAGGCTGTCACTGTGTCACTGCCCTTTCTCACGGAGCTCGGCCTCGAGCAGCTCAGAGGCTGCCATCCTCTCTGTGGTGCCAGGGGGGCAGTTTTACATGCCAGCTTTGGTACAGATATTTTGGTGGTTTCAAAACCTGACTCTGTTGAAACTGTGTGCAGGAATTGCCAGCCTGCACACAAATATGGATATGGGGTTTTTTAGCAGTTCTAATACAGGACTTCTAATTAAAAATGGGCATGCCAACAGTACACTGAAAGTATAAGAAAAAAGAAAACAAGAAAGGGGGTTTTATTCACTTTGCATGTGGTTAGCCTTAGTGTGAGTAATTACGTTGGTAGGAGAGCAGGACTATTTTTGAAGCGCTCAACTCTCACACTATGTGAGGTGGGTGAGAGTGCAGAGGGCAGTGCTCCTCTTGAGGCTGGTTTTGTGGTGCTCGTACCAGTGGGAGCGCAGATGTTGGTTCGCCACGCAGATAGGAGGAATTTCAAGACTCATCTGGCATCTGGTACCAAGAGGCTACAGTGTTTGCAGGTTTGCTCCAAGTGGTGGTGTGCGGTTGCTTTGGGCACAGCTTGTCCAAGTGTCAACACCTTGATGCACCACTGGGTTCTTGTTTGGATCCAAATCTCTGGTTTTTGAAAACAAAACAAAAGGAAAAGAAAACCTAAAATGCATGTAAAGAATGCATACTCAGAAAAATAGATTGTACTAACTCGCTTTGTGCTGTGCCTCTCTTGCAGTTGGTGCACTACGTGTGGAGTTTTCCCAGCCAGTGAACCTGGAAGAAGTGGCAAGAATAAACCCAGAGGTCAAAGCTGGAGGTCGTTTTGCTCCAAAGGACTGCATAGCCCTTCAGAAAGTAGCAATAATCATACCATTCCGGAACCGAGAGGAGCACCTGAAGTACTGGCTTTATTACCTGCACCCAATTCTCCAAAGGCAGCAACTAGATTATGGAGTGTATGTTATCAATCAGGTAAGATGCTAAAGACACAGGGCTTTCTTCTGCTCTCATAACAGTGACTGTGCCCCCTAAAACAAGAGGAGTGGTTGCTTTATCCTGAACAGCAGTGGGCTGGCAGGCAGGGGTAAGGTTACTTTAAAAGAATAAGTCTGTAACACCAAAAAAAAACCAGTGAAAATGAACATGCTGAAATTTGCTTTGATGGGAAGCCTGAAGTCCCCTCTTCCAGTCAGGCGCGATTCACTCTAAAGAGCTTCTGCTTAAAGAAACCACTTGGTGAGGAGGGAAAAAATGCTAAAAGCACAACTCAATCTNTCATGGGAGGAGCAAAGGGTGCTGGCTGTAACAGGCAGAAATTGCCTGCTAGTTTGCAAGGAGGCAGAGATGTCTCTGTGGTCTTTTTGCCCACGTAGTCCTATGCCAGGACAGGGGGCTGCCTGGGGGACCCAGCTGGGCTGAACCCAAATTTGAGCCTGGCTGGATGCTGTCATCATGTAAGTGCTGGCACAGCTCTGAAGTTTAGTGATTTTAGTAGGCAACACTTGCTTCGCAGAGCCATGGGATGCAGCTACCTGCTTACTCTGGAGTTGCTTCATGGGACAGGGGGTTGGAATAACCCCTGTTCTACAGCCTGGTGTGGGGGGACTTGCTGCTGCGTTTGCTGGGGTGGAGCTGGTTTTGTTTTCCCAAGTCACAGTGAACTTGGTGTGGCTGACGGGCCCTTCCCTTTTCTACTGGGCCCTTGTGAAAAGAGGTTTTGGTTGTGGGGTTTTTTTTTCCTTTTCTGCGAGTTCTGCTTTTCTTGTCCAGCTTTCCTTTCGTGTGAGGTTTGTCTGAGCATGGCAGTGCGGTCGTGCACGTGGCATGGCAGCTAGAGAGCGGCGCCCAGCTCTCGGCCAGGGCGATGGAAATGTTCTTTTCTGCTCTGTTTGGAGAGAGATTTTTTCCAATGTCCATGCTACTTGCTTTTGCTTTCATTCTCACTAAATTAAATATCTGAGGTTTGTGCCCAGCTTAAAGTGTGCAGGTGAATTTTGCCGTTTTTCCCAGTAAAGTGCTCAGAAGGGTGATTCGGGCATTGGGTCACCTCTCCAAACTTGCCCATGAGCCCAGCTGCACTCTTTCCCATCTCTTACTGCTGGGGCTGCACCACCCTCCAGGGGAGTGGGTTCCCATCTGCCCTGTCCCACCTGAACCCCCCAGGGCTGCCCTTTGTGGCTGCTGCCCCGTGTTTTATCACCCGCTACCACCTTCTTGGATGGAGAGTAGTGCCATCCTGCATGCATACCCCCTGAGATGCAAGAGTACAATTTGGCCTCTGAGGAATTGCTGATTGAGTTTTCGCAACACTTCTACCATCTGTGGTCCAAGGACACTGGAGCGCAGACTCTACATTTATTAGTGTGAGGCCGGGTGGATTCTGGTCTTTTTTTGTGCCAGAGTCCTCTTGTTTGGGTCAGCGGGATGAGCACCAGGGGAGGGCGTGTGCTGGCAATCTCGCACGGCAAGAGGTTTAGCTGTTGAGGCGAGTGCGGCTGTTAGGAAGTGGGGGATGAGAAGATCACCGGGGCTGTGGGCCGAGTTCCTGAGGCTTGAGTGCTGTGCTGCCTCTGGCTTTCTGCAGCCCTCACCTTTTGCTTGGTGTGAGAAGCCACTTCCTGTTTGTGCAGCACCACAGCCCCCGGCATCTGTGCCTGCGNCAAATGTTCCTTTGGAACAGCTGCTGCAGGAATTGCATACAGAGATCTCTAAGGAGACAAGGTAGCATTAATGCCTAATCTGGCATTGGATGTGTCATAAAGCCGTAAGATTTCACTTACTTTCTTGAGCAGCTTCTGTTCGTGGTAGTGCGCAAAGTGTCAGGCTGGAGAAAGCAAAGCTGTGGCAGTGGAGCAGGTGAGTGATTTTCTTCAGGTGAATAGAACAGAAAAGAAACAAATAGTGGCGGAGTGGGGGGGTGTTGTATTTTTCTTAGTTATCTGATGGCCTTAGACCTGTCTTTTTTAAAAAAAAAAAAAGAACGTGTTTCACTCTGAACAAGCTGTCTTAATTTATACGATAATGGTGGTTAAATAAGTGGGTGTTGTTCACACTTGGAAAAGCTTAAAATGTGTAGACATTTGCATAGGCTGCAGTGTGAAATGGCAGATGCAGTTCTGAGAGCCCCAGCAGAGACCGCCAGCTGGACAATCTCACAGCGCAGTTTCTGTCTTGGATATGTATTTGTATCCTGTTTTCTCAGCTCTGTAAAAACTGAGGTGAAATAACATGCTTCTTTAAATGTAACTCTTTAAATCTGCAGATCAGCTGATGTGTTTGCTCACATCAAACACCGTGAGTGTTTAAAATGGTTGCCCAAGCAATAAATTTCCTCACAGAACTGAAAGTGAGGGGAGACCTTTTTCTAGAGAGAAAACCAGTACTCCGTTACTACTATTTCTCTTATTTTGCTCACTTCCAGGGTGCCAGAGATCTGGGCAAAAATGTTTTGTGGGAAATTAGTGGTAGCTCCCAAGCACAGCAGCCAACGTGCTCCGGTGCTTGTGGCCTGGCTTCCGCGTTGCTAAGGGCAGGAGGCGTTTCTGCAGCATGTGAACTGGCATGCTGTGCCCCGAAATAATGCCGTCCCTGTAAGAATACCCTTCCAAGGAGCAGCTGGTGCCACTGTGGTCCAGCAACATGGAGCCAGCCCTAGCCCCTTGTCAGGCTGCATTTTCTTGCACATGCACCATCTGCCTGTGCCAGTTACTGGTGCCAGAAGGTTGCTTGAGCCATAGTCCCCACCCATCACTGGGGGTGCAGGCAGTTGAAGGTTGCAGGGCAGCGTGCCTCATTTTTCTGAGCATGGCTCAGAAGGGAGCATGCCATGCTGCTTCCTGCAGTTGTCCTGTGGCAGGGGCTGCTGCTTTCCCAGCCAAGCACAGCTCACCAGCCATCTCTGCAGAGGAATGGGGAGAGCCGCCTGCCCATGGTCCAGGGACTTCACCTGTGGGCAAGCCACTGTCTCCACTGCAAAGCACCGGCGGTGTAGGTGGGTCTGGTGTTTTCCCATCAGTGGTGTTCAAGGGTAAGGAAAGCAAGAGGCCCGATCACGTGAAGGTGTGCCGGCGCCTGTAAAGGCAGGCAGTGTCCGAAGCCTGGTTGGAGTTCCTGCTGCTGCTGAGATGGTGCATGCTGGCTTGCATTGCCCTGCCTTGCTGGCTTCTCCTCTTCTCTGATCCTGTCCTCCAGCACTAAGGCTGTGGGGCTGTCTGTGTGCTCTAAAGCTAACCCTCACAAAATTACTGAAGCAAATTTTTTTTCAGACGCATCCCTTCAGCAAAGGTGGAGCAGAAGTGACATGCTGTACACAGGGTATATATGTCCTGGACACATCCACTATCAGATGTAGGTTAGCAAGTAAGACTGTTTGGTTTGTAAAATAAATATGCTCCTTCCACATGCCTCTGTATCTGGAATAGGCAGAGTGGTCAGTGGTACTAAACCCACTGGATGCATCTCTCGAGGGTGAGTGGGAACATTTCATGGAGAGAGTTCAGAAAATGTATTAATTCTACCAGAAGTGCAGTAGGAAAACAGTCTTATTTCTCTGCTGTCTTGACAATTGCTTTTCTCTTTTTCTTGTCTGTCTTTCCCTTTGCATCTGCCCCCCCCCCCTTTTTTTTTTTTTTTCCTTCTAGTGGGGAAATATTACCTTTACTTGTTAATCCTGTCTATATCAAAGCAATCACTGAAGCAAGGAGAATTACTGTGTGATCTGGTTCTTACACGCTGCCTACATGCTCTTCTGTGCTCTGCATCTCATAGAAAGAAAGAGGAGCGCTGAGCCCTGCTACTGCTGCACTGGTAATGTCAAACTTCTTCCTTTCAGCGCATTGTGTTTCCGTCATGAGTCCATTGTGTCTCCACCATGCTGTTTTTGCGTGCCTGAATGCCTCAGAGTAGGTCTTGGCCAAAGTCAGGGGGATGATGTTTGTAAAATGTCCGGTGTGTAACAGGAGCCAGTGGAAAATACATGCTATGCTTCACTCTCTGCACTCCACCCTAAGCAAAACCCAAACGCAATGCATGGAGGAGCAGTTGTAGGATCTTTCAGCTAAATCTGAGATGAGGACACATGGCTGGGCACACATTTTATGTTGTGCAAGCTTGACTTCAGCAAATGAGAAGGCAGCAGTGAAGTTGTGGCGCTTGCCTCAGTCTTGTGTGCTCCTTGGTGCCCTCAGATGTTGCCACCTGCACGCTCAGGCCTAGAAATGAGTTTTCTTGCTGCGGTTCAGCCCGTGCAATGCCCCTGCAGCCAGACTGAAGTTTGGGAAAGGGGAGACTTAGCGAATTCTCTAAAAATGGTGCGGTTGTTACCATTTTCCACTGGCCCCTGGCGTTGCCTGCGGTGTCCTCAGTAGCAGTTTTCCAGAGTGTGTGTGCGTGTGCAGAGCAGTTGGGGCATCATTCATGTTATTTTGCAAGGGGTATCAGGACCCCGCAGGTGTGCAGGCGAAGGAGGAAGTTGTGCTCTGCTCCTGCTTACCCTCCCACTAGCTGGGGAGGTGAGTTTCCCCTGTGGCTGCTCTCTTCTGCTGTCTCATGTAGTGGTGCTGAGGCCTTAAAACACCTTCTGACAGAGTCACAGCAAAGTCTCTCCTGGTTTCTCTGTATGGCCTTGGAAATCTGTTTCTGGTTGCTGAAGTCCAGTAGAGCGCGGACTTCCAGATGGACATTGTGTGTGTGGTTCAGGCTGTTTTGGCGGATCCCTGACTTAGCTCATAGCCTCCCATTGGAGGTGATCACTAGTTGACCAGAAACACGTATCCTCACCATTATTTCCCCGAGACCTGGCAGGTTTAGGATCCAGGTGAGAGAGATGGAGCCATGGATCCTCTGCACTGCTATACTGTCTGCAGGAGGAATCACAGAGTTGTCTCCTAGATGGAAGTGGGAGATAGGACAAAATTGGGACAGATGGCTTCTTGCAGGTTTGCAAGCCCTTTAGCTTAAATGAATGTTCCAAAATACCTCGATTTTATCAGTCTGGCACTTAAAAAAGGTAGCATACTTTGGTAGGTCTGGCTGAGCAAACCAGATAGAGAAAACGTAAGGGATGGGAAGTAAAAAAACCCTGGATGTTGTTTTGCTTGGGCTGATCCTCTCCAGGTGTGAGAATGAGTCAGTGTCAGACCCTGCAGAACTTCAGGACTTTGTCGCGCTTCAGCCAGTCTCTCATAGACTGGAGAATGGGGATGGACTTGAACATTCTGGGAGAAACTGAGAGAGTAAAATCAGGAGCCAGAAGCAAGTGCTGAGCACCAGCACTGAACTCAGACCTGGATTAAGTTTCAGGACAAGAAGACATAGGGGAAAACTGTCAGAAAAAAACAAACAAACAAATCAAAAATGTGCTTGAACTACATCTTTTCTGGTTGAAAGCCTAGTAAATGGTGTGAAGGCTACGTCTGGAGCTTGGCTGCATTGTCGAAGCAGCAGTCCTCTGTGCACTGCCTGGCTTTTCAGGATGACGCTCCTCTATCCAAGCAAGTCCAAATTGATCCGTTTCCTTGTAGCAAATAACGGAGCCTGCCTCCATGGGATGAGGGGCTGCCAAGCAGATAGGAGGGCTGGAGGTTTCTTCAGTTCTCCTTTATCTGCTCTCTCAAGGGTCACCTGTGATACTGTGTCCTGTGCTGACTTGGAAGGGACAGCGGCAGAGAAAGGAAATTTCCCAACTCTTGATTTTTTTTTTTTTCTTTCAAAAATTTGGGGATTGATCAAAGATGGAAGCCTGAAGCATGTTTCTGAGTTCTGAGAGATTTGAATCTCAGATACTGCAAGCATGCCAGTGCTTCCACATTGCCTTAGGTAAAGAAGCAAAAAGCAAAAACTCTTGTCAGTCTTTTTCTGCTCCAATACATGCTGTGAAGCCGTGCATACCTCCTGCAACAGAAAACTAGCCTCCTGCTCTCAAAGGAGTTGTGGTTGATAGCAGCATTGCAAGGTTTGCTGCATGACCTACGTGCTTACAGTAAAGTTACTAAAAAATGGCTTGAAGAGGGGGTTTTGTTTTCTTTTTTTTGGTTGTGATACTCTTTTTTTCCTCAAGCTTTTTGAAGTGAGGAGCAAAACAGAGGTGCCTATGTGAAGTGTTTGCATGTGTCTGGTCCCTCTGCACATGCAGGGCCGTGGCGAGGGCTCTGCTGGGGCCCAGGGGCTGAGGTAGTGCGACAGGTCCCGTGAGCTCTCGATCTGGTCACTGCGCTGTACTTTGAGGTTTTTAAAGGAGAAGTTTTCGCAGCTTCTTATAGTGTTTTGAATCCCTAAGTATAACCCAGAGGAGTTAGAGGCTACCTGAAGGCGTCGGTTAAGTACAGCTGAGCCTCTCTTGGTAGCAACGTTCGTGTGAAGTGCCCTTTGCCTTGGAAGTTTCATTATGAAAAGAGCTGCCAAGGGCTGTGAAATGAGGACACTCTCCTAAACTGGACCCGGCAGTTGCTTTGAAGTGCGAGCGTATTGCACTTTGCTCTGGCACATAGAAAAGGCCCCCTGGGGCTATGGAGCCAGGCCCGGGGTTTGGTGCTGTGGGACCCTAGGATATAGCTGGGGCTGGGCAACCCCCTTCGCTGGGGGAGGAAAACTCTCTGATCCCACAGCCTCAGCCACTCCCTCTTCCCAGCCTCTTTGTTCGATTTGCTTTCATTTTCTGCACTCACATTTTCACTACTCTTGCTTATGCATGATGATCATCTTCCCACCACCTTAGTTATTGCGTGAACCCTTTTGTTTCAGTTGAGGATGCTGAGAATTTGCTCAGATCCTCCTCCACAAAAGCTCACTCCACCCTGTGAAGTCATTTATGCCCAAGGCAGGTGATGAATGCTTTTGAAAACCTTGGTTTGACACTTGCATGTTAAAACTTCTATTTGAAAGGTATTTGTGGCTGTTTCAAGAACCTGCATTGGCTCTCCAGCTGCAGGTTCATTAACTAGTCTGGATTAAACAGTTTCCAAACCGATTATTTATTAACTGTGCAGAGCTGTTTGGGAGGAGGTGATGTTTTAAGCTGCTGCTCCTTGGGCACAATATTTTATCTGCCCTTGGTTCATGTCCCATGCTGGGTATGAGTACCACAGGGTGAGGTGATGGCTTGCACGGAGGGAGAGTCCTTTGGCTCAACACTGCTCAGAGAGTGTGGAGGAGGAAAGGTGGGATGTGATTGAAGAGAAAGTCTTTGGCAGCCTTGTGGGATTTGGCAGGCTGGTAAAAAAAAAACTTCAGCCTCCTCCAGCAATGCTCTGTGAGTTCCCTTCTGCCTGCTTTGTTCCTCTGTACAGGGTTTGTATTTGAAGCTGCTGCTGCAAAGTTGGGTCCTGGATTGGAAATCCTTGCTCTCAAAACTACCAATATTCTCGGGTTTGTGGGTATGATCCTGTTGTTTTTCAAAAATAATTGAGCAATTTACAAGCCCATACTTGAACTCAAAGCCACCTGTGGTTTTGAAATGTTTCTGCCTCAGAGAGGCCAGACTGATTCTCCTCAGGCGCCTTGTCACTCAGGGAGGAGAGTGGAGATTTTCCTTCCCTGCTGTCTGCAGGTCCCTTTGCTTTCTGCAGGTCCCTTCATGAAGTGCACCTCCTCTGCTGCCATGTCAGCTCTTTTCAGGTCCTTCCCATCATGGTGCCAGCCTTACTGGTTTCGTTTTCTCAGCAAGGGCCCCAGGACGGATGGTGAATCATGCCACACTCTGCCTGGCAGAGGAGAAGCAGAGGCTGTGCATTGCTGCCCGCAGAAGGCAGTGCCTGGCACTCGAGCTGTACCCCTCACAGGAAGCAGCTTGCACCAGCCTGCCACCTGCTAAACAAGGCTGTGTGGCACAGCCGTGTGCCGAAACAGCCGTCACCTTTCCAGGGCCTGGGGAGCATCCCGCCTCTGCGCATGCGTGACTGCCCCGGGCATGGTATGGGAGCAGAAGCAAGTGACAGAGTGTCAGACCTTAGCTCCTGGTGCCACCCCATGCTTTGCAAATCAGGTCTGGCACATGCTCGTACGTGCTGCTCAGCAGAGGCTGCGCCATTGTCCCACAGCTCTGTTGTGGCAGATCTTAGGAAGAGGGTGCCAAAATCCTGGCCACAGAAAGGTTTTGGTCTGTGGTCCTTGCCCTGACTGTAAGCTGAAGCATCGTCAAGATTTCTCTCTGTACTAGAGGCCCTTCCTCCCAGAGATCATCTTTTTTTGCTATTCTCTATTGCTCTGGGAAGCACCAACTGCTTGCCCTGGCAGTCTGTAAACTTTATTACAGAATTCAATCCCGAAATGCCTGTATGTGGGGTGGGATGGGGGCACTGCTCAGCATCAAACCTACCCTCTTGGAGCCATCCACCAAGACAGGGGACCTGAACCAGGCCCAGTCTTTCCTCAGACGGTTTGGCAGCTCGCACAGTTTGCAGCTGGCTCAGATGCCATTGTCCTTTGGGCAGCATTCTCGGAGGGAGGCTCACTGTGGATGTCCTGTGGGTGCTGTGGGGGGAGTGCTCGAGCTCAGTCCATCAAAGGCATGCCAACCCAGTGCGGCAGCACCGGCATCCAGTGCCAGGTAAGAAGCTGCTGATGCCAACTGTTACATTTAAGTCACTTAACTGCTTTTATTTGTTTTTAAATTAGGATGGAGAAGAAGAATTTAACCGTGCAAAACTGCTGAATATAGGATTTGCAGAGGCCTTGAAAGAGTATGACTATGATTGCTTTGTGTTTAGTGACGTAGACCTCATCCCCATGGATGACAGGAACACCTACAAATGTTACAGCCAGCCACGGCACCTCTCTGTATCCATGGATAAATTTGGATTTCGGTGAGACGCCTTTCGGAGGGGCATTTTGTTCCTAATACCACCATTAGCCTAGCAGGCCAGGCGCAGCGTTACACATCCCCACCCACCATTGAGAGCATGGGAAAATGTCTCTGGCAAAGGCCTGTCTTGGCGTGCACATCCCTGCAGGGAGCGGGTGGCTGTGAGCAGGCTTGGCTGGAGGGGAGGAAGGGGGAGAAACGCAGTTGAGCGGTTTATTAAAATTCACAGCTTCTGGAAAGTGCAACGTAGGGCAAGGATAAACTAAGAGCCCATCGTTTCACAGATGCCTGCATATCCCTTCTTGTGTTTCAGGCTGGAAGCTGGAAGACAGCTAGTGTTTCCAGCCAGTCTGAAAAGTGAGACACTCTCACACAGTGCGAGTTACATGCAGCTTTAAAAAGACTGCATCAGACGCTATTTTAAGAGCAAAATGAAATATTTTTAGCTGTTCAATTTTGGACCTCTGAGGGACCTGGTATCTGAGAGCAGCACAAAGCTAAATGCCTTTCAGCATACATACGGCTTCAGCAAGCTGCTATAAGCAAACATGTGTCTTGCTTTTCCTTGTTTTTTTGGTGGTTTTTTTTTTAATATCTTGAATCCTGAAGGGGGAATTTAAAAGCTCATCTGTAAAGTGAAAACTGGTCATGACCCCATATTAGCCAGTAGTGCTGAAGATACAGCAGTGGTGTCTGTGACAGGACCCCTGCACGTCACTCTAGACCCAAGCCCTGCTTGGATCAGGACTGTCACCAGCACTGCAGCAGCTGCAGTTTTTTCTTGCAGCTAGCTGAAGCTTAGAGCAGAAATGGAAGTCCCAGCAGTTTTGTCTGCTTGCTGAAGGACAGACAGGGTCTGTGGTAGGTCCTGGTGATCCCTGCGTGGGCCCTCTGCTTCTGTTGTGAGTCTGAATTTCATCTGTCCCTGATGCCCTGGTGAATTGTCCCCCATTTCTATCAGGAACTGGTTGGTGTTGAGTATGCAAGGTTATGCTGCTGGCTCAGTTTTGAGCTGTGAGCTTTCCTTTGGGGCAGTGGGGAGCATGGAGGCGAGCAGTGGAGCTGCAGGAAGAGAAGGCTTTTGCCACTCCCAGGACGTAGATGTCACCCATCTATCCTTTGGCAAGGTGATGTGCATCCCAGCAGAATGTCCTTTGAGGACAGTGTACTTCTTGATGAAAGGCTGCAGCTGTCGCCAGTTGCAAAATACTTCCCATCTGTTTTGGGACCAAGCTCACCAGCTCCCTCTGCCTTTGCCAAGTCCAAGGGCACCAAAACACGTGCCAGGCACCTTGCAGCGGGTGCTGACTTGCTGTGGGCTGGGATGAAGGGCAGCGGTAAGCCCTTTTCGGGTGGGCACTGCTCCTAGCACCTCTCCTTCTCTAATGTTCTCTTCTCCCTGCTTCCAGGTTGCCTTACAATCAGTATTTCGGAGGCGTGTCTGCTTTGAGCAAGGAGCAATTCACAAAGATCAATGGGTTCCCAAACAATTACTGGGGCTGGGGTGGCGAAGATGACGACATTTATAACAGGTAAATAAATACCACCCTTTGGCACCCGCAGTGCCTCTAGGATGGGAATGAGCACAGACCTGCTGCTCTCACTCGGCTGTGGGGGAGGCACAGGGTGTCTTCACCCCAACTGTGGGAGCCTCCCCTCTGGATCAGGGACAGAGGTCACACATGGGCAGCCTGATGGCTCAGCAAAAGCGTGTTCCCGCCCCTGCCCCACGCATGCCTCGCTCATTCACTGCACAGCCTTGCAAGCGTCCACGCTGGTGCACGCGTTGGAGCAGCACGCTTCTGGGTCTCCCAGCACTGGCTGAAGAGAAGGGGATTCGAGGTGCAAGGCAAGGTGGAGAAGACTTTAACCCACCTAGCCCAGTGCAGCCCGAGGCTTGCCTGGAATTTACAGCCTGATAGTGAATCCCTTTGTTCCCAGGAGAGCTTAGTTTCTCAGGGCTGTCTGTGGCTCCTGCCATGAGCTGTCGCTTCCTGCCCGGAAGGAAGCCAAGCAGGATTCAGAACTGCAGGAGAGGAGGAGGGTGTTGCACAGGGCAGGCTGGGACTACCTCTGCCTGAAGACTAGGGCAGAGGGTGGATGTGGGTTTGTGCTACTTTATGGCTTCACATCCCCAAGACAGTTGCTATGAGAAATCATCGTGGGGAGCTCAGATTTGGGAAGCCCTCTTTACGTTCCTCAATGGCAAGACTACTCTGTGTGGTCTTTGGGCTTTCCAAGCTCTTCTGGGCTTCACGAAGGATTTTCCTAAAAATGCTTGTACCTTCCTGAGGTTCAGCACTTCTATTTGGCAAACAAAGCCAGGTGGCAGCCTTCTAGTGGGGCAGGGCATTCAGAGCAAGGTGGTAGACATCTCTTTTTGGGGCATGTAGGATTTAAAGAGCAGAAGATGCTATGTAGAGATGAAAAGGGAAACACAAGTAGGAACAAACCAGGTACTTTTCCAGTATCTGGAACTGGATTTCCATGAAATCCAGCATTTCCATGAACCGCAGGTGCCTTGCAGAGAGCATGCAAAGACAGGCCGGGGTCCCAGCTGGGACCGTTGTGGCTCTGACCACGTACTTCACTCCATGCTGCCTCACCAAGTAAGGTTAATGGGGGTGTAGGGAGTTGGTGGAGCTGGTGGTGCAGATGAGGATACAGTAAATTAGCAGATCCTTGGTGCTGGCAAGGGGATGTCTCTTTTCCCCATGGTGAAGTGCTTGTGTGAAAAGGGACTGGCTTTCTCCTCTTTCAGTGTTGGCAAGCCTGCAAGCACATTAGCGACATCTTCAAAAAAAAAAAGGGAGGGGGGGAACCTCCAAAAACAATGGTCATTTGTGGAAAACGTAGCAGAGAGTCCCGCATTCATTGCCTGTCATGAGTGCTTAATGTAATTGCTTTTCACAGGTTGGTGTTTAAAGGCATGGGGATATCCCGTCCGGATGCTGTCATTGGAAAGTGCAGAATGATTCGTCATTCCCGGGATCGGAAGAATGAACCCAACCCGGAGAGGTGCGTCTGCCCCATCCTGCAGCAGATTCAAGGAGCACCTCCTGCCCTTGCTGCTTTGACTGCTTGGTTCTCTCTTTGCCATCCAAAAACTCCGATTATGGCTGACCCGCAGCCATCTCCTCGCTTGCTGACCTCTCTGTTCCCTGTGACAAAGCTGCTCCCTTCCCTTCCCTGGTTTATTACCTTACTACAGACATTTCCCCCAAGATTTCACTATGTCATGAATACCTCTCGCATTTTTTTATTTGTCCTTTTTTTAAATGCAGCAAATTAAGCTCCAAGCAATTGCTTGCAGCTTGTCTTTGGTGTATAAAACCTGTGCTCTAGTGTAGAACTGGAAAAGGACCTCTGTGATTTAAAAGCTTGGCTGCTTTTTCCTGGCTAAAATTTGACCCCACAGGGATGCCTTTGCCCACTGCTCAGGCTGGCTAAATTTGGGAGTTTATGGGACCCGTACTGACAGTCAGGCTGTTCTCAAATCACTGGAGATGCCACCTGAGAAGCTACTTTTTATAGCAAAGTTCATGCAAAGTTCAGGTTGATTAAACGTTTTTTTTCCTTTCTTTCTTTGTTGTTTTTCTGTCTTTGTTTTGTTTTTTTTTCTTTCCTCTCTTCTGCAGGTTTGACCGAATTGCCCACACAAGGGAGACAATGAGTTCTGATGGCTTAAATACACTATCCTACAAGGTGTTGAGAACTGACAAGTACCCTCTGTATACAAAGATCACAGTGGATATTGGCTCGCCAAAGAGCTAACATCACAGACCCAGAGACCTTGCCTATGTTGCTGAGGACATCTGGCCTCACTGATGCTTTATATCTGCTGGGTTTATAACAGTTGCAATCAACCAAAAAAAAAACGCCTCTTTTGGCATGCCAAAGCCTCTCCAAATTGGTTGGACAAGTGTTTTTTTTTCTGTTTTCTTTTTTATTTTAATTCCAAACTTGACTTTACACAACTTACTAGCTGTCTGTTGTTTTGTAAATCCAGAAGCTGTACATAAGAGTTGTAAATATTTACTTTGCCAGAAAATGTTAAATCCGATCTATCTGCTGCAGTGCTCCCCATGTTGAGTTAATTGCTGGACCCAAAATTTTACGGATTACAACTGTGATGCATCAGCAATTACTGCCCATGGTATTTGGTATTTTAAATAAGGTGGATGGAAACATTCCTTTTAATTCATTCCTGGTTTTACTTTATGAAGGACTGTAAAATGCTGCTAAACCTGTAAGTTTACGCTTTGCATTAGATTTTTTTTTTTTTAATGGAAACAATATCATATTTTATTCTCATAGTGACCAAAACATATCTTCTCTGTGTGCAGAGCAAGTGTTGAACAATCAAGTCTGGATTCAATGTGTCATTATTTCTTTTAGTCTCAAAGGAAGCTTTGAGTGAATTGAGCCAGAGTTTGCCAGAATTTTCAATGAGCTCTCTGCATAGGGTGGGAGCTACACAGGTGGCATCTGCAAAAACCACTGGGTTCAGATGACCTTACTTCTGGATGTGGTAGTGACATTTTGCCTCAGCAAAAAAAAAAACTGTTGTTTTGGGGAGGGGGGAGGAGTGGAGTGTGATCTGTTGTTTTGTTTGGGTTTTTTCATGAAATAAAGATGAATGAATTTAATTGTATGATTAAATTATGGCCTTAACATTTGCAAACACTTGTTAACCATGGTAGAAGTTACTACACTATGTCAACATTGTCTGAAGCTTCCTAAAAAGAAATTTTTTCTTGTAAAGTCGTGCATAAAACTTGAATTCACTTACTACGTTTGTTGCTGTTGTAACATTTTAATAACTTTTTAAAATAATTTGTATATCATAAGCAGTATATTTAATACCAGATTAAACAAGGGTACAGCGTAATAGGATATGATTCAAGGCCTCCTTTATCTTCAGTCTAGTAGACTTTTTATGTGCGTCATTATGTGTAAGCCCTGTATTATATTTGCTCTGTGTATTTGTGCATGAAATATCCTGCGGTGCTGAGATATTCACAGCAGAGCTGACATCCAATTGATTTTTCTTTGCCTAAAGCCTTTTACAATGTGTGTCCTCTATCGGGAAACTCCCTTCTGATTTTCTCAGGCTTTGAGGGACATGCATGTTTTGGAGTACTACTTTTTGTCAGTGCACCAGGGCACCACCTGTACAGACACTCTGCTTTTCCTTCCTGTGACCATATGAAAGCCCCAAGCGCTGACACCCTCGGAGCTGGTTTATGTGATGTAAAGCTCTCAGCCAGAGCTGAGAACTGAATTCCTCCTGGTGAGTACTTTGCCACCAGCTCCCACCACAGCAATTTGCACTTCCTTGGCCTGTGCTGAAGGCTGTTAAAATCAGGGACACTCTGTTGTATTGGGGATCATCTTCAGCACTGCCTTTTTTTTTTTCTTTTCTTGGTTTTTTTTTTTTTGGTTTGGTGTTTTGTTTTTGTTTTTTTTGCTAGTTGTTTTGTTTGGAGTTTTTCGTTGTTTTTTTTGGTGTGTTTTTTTTTGTTTTGTTTTTTTGTTTTGTGTTTTTTCGGTGTTTGTTTTTTTTTGTTGTTGAGATCTGAAGGTTTTGCTGAACCCTTGCACTGCAGGGGTGGGATCCTGCAGGGGCTGGGGTACAGTGGGTTTCTTCTTAGGCCAGCAGTAGCTCAAAATATGCACAGGGACTTTACTTACTACGCAGACACTCATCTGCCTTTTCGGTCTC
>VWZK01009584.1:120805-150982 GCA_013396935.1 Baryphthengus martii
CACCCCCTTCACTTAAAAGCTGCTGCTGGCCAGACTTGCTGCTTCAGTCATGCTGGGGGCTGATTGAAGGTGGGACTTGCATGGAGCAGGAACAAAGCGCAAGGAAACAGGCTTGTGTTTAAAAGCTGCTCTCTTGTGCTTATATTGTTGCATTAAAAAAATGACTCCTTTTTGGCAAGCCAGGCTCCAGCTGCTGCAGATACAAGGGAGTGCAAGGAGAGAATATGTTACAGAAGTCAGGTCAAATATCTACCTGTAAAACATCAGTGTAGTTGTAGTCTGCCCTGGTAATGGGGACACAGGCAAGGACTTTTTTAAATTTTTTTTTGATTTATTTTTTTTGGTTTTGTTTTTATTTTTTCAAAGGTGCCTTAGAAGCAGGGCCCCGCTCACACAGGTGGCAGATCAGCACCAAAACTCATCAAGGCTCCACGGAAAATCCCAGGTCTCTGCAAAGAGCACCTCAATTTTTATACTAAGCCTCTTCTAAGTTGAAGAGTTCGGACCTTCCGCAGTAGTGGTGNTTGAAGATTTCGGACCTTCCGCATTAGTGGTGTCTGTCTGCTAACAGGCTATGCAAAGGGGCAACCTGTTGTAATTGAGTGGCTGGTTTTGGCAGGGGGAAGTGCTCCTTGCCTTAGGATTCTCTGAAGATCAAAAAAAAAAAAAAGTGTAACAATTCTTGCTGTATGCTGAAATCGTTGAGTATCACTGAGGTGGCCTGAGCACTTGTTTTTTGGCTGTTGCAATCAAAGGTTTCTATACATGTGCCTTGAAAGAGGGCAGAAATGGAAACTGGAAAACCAGGAAACCTGAAAACCATTCTCAGCAGAGAGAGGCTAGCAGTGCAAAATACCTGTCACTTAGTTTTTCTTCTTACAAGCCATGTAAAAGCCAAAGCTACCTTTTGTTACTTGTCTTGCCCTTCAGTGCTAACCAGTGATTTCCAGGTGTTACTGTCTCTCTATGAAGTGTACTGTTCAAACTTGCAAAATGCTCTTGATGCAACCTCACCGTGAAATTTCTCTCCCTGGGTTTTTTGGGGGCCTTTTCTACAAATGCTCATGTGACAGACAAGTGAATTCTGACCATGACCTGTGTTGGGTGGGGTTTTTTCCTCTCCCGTGCTGGTAGCAACATTCAAAGTGAAACCCAGAACAAGTATCTGCAAAGGAAACGCTAATGCTTGTTTTCTTTGGGGTTACTGTTTGCTTGTTAGTATGAGAGAAGGTCTGGGCATGCAGCTTTTCACTGCAATGTTACTTATTTACTGGACTGCTTATGGGTTTCCTGTAGATGGTTTTGCTTTTGCATTTTTATCATTTATATATTGAGGGATGTGTAATCTGATGTTCCTACTTTACTATTGATGTTAAATAAAGTATTTTCAGTTATGACGTCTGGCAGTATTGGTCTGAATTACCTCTCCAGTTGGGTGGGTTTTTGGTTGATGGGGTAGACTGACTCCTTCCATTAACTCCCCATGCTGACCCCTCCAAGTGAATTTCTGCAAATTTTTAACAAGCATTAGGGAAATGGAACAGAGAGTCCCCATATGACTCCAGAAAACCATAGGGTGCTCCCTAGGGGTAGCAGGACAGCATGGAAACTCCTCCTGAAACCAAGCAGAAGACACAAGCTGTCAGCTGCTTGGGAGAGAAAGGACACTGCTTGCTCCCTGGGTACTTGTGGGTTTGGCTGGAGTGTGGAAATGGAGAATTCATTCCTGGGGAACTGATGCAAACGTTTGTCTGTGTTCCTTGGCACTTTCTCAAGAAAACCATTTCCATAGAAGAGATCTTTCTGGCTGCAAGACTGTGGCTAAGGCTAGACAGCTGGCGTGAAGTCCCCAGAGCTCTCTGGGGACAAGTGCGCTTGTTCCCAGCCGGGACCAGCTAACAGCCTCTAGGGCCCAGGCTAGCACAGTGTGCAGGGCATCCCCAAGCTCCCGTGGTTGCTTAGAGGCATGCTCCAAAGACCATATTGACAGAGGGCTCTGGAAGAGGGCACTGGCCTCTGCCTGCTTCATCCTTCCAGGTCTGGCTACCAGAGCACTGGGGACAGTGCAGGAGCATCATTGTATAGAGGTTGCTGGCAGACGGGTGCAGCAGAGGGCTTGGGCAGGGATGCAGACGTGGAAGGTGGATGGTCCCTGTGGCATCTTTCATTGGCTTTTTTAGACCCTGAAAGATGTTCCACAAAAATTATGGGTGTTTTCTTCTCATGTTCCAAAGTTCAGTATCTACAAGCAGAAAAATGGTCTGAGAGGGACTTCCCACTTTCTCCTACTTCTGTCTGCAGAGTACGGAGCTGTTCCTTCTGTTTGGGGAGGTGCCGAATGGGCAGGATTCACACAGCACAGTGGCTGAAAGAAGCCTTGTGTGGCAGTTTTGTCCCTTGCTGAAAGCAGCAGCTGAGAAGTGTCAGCAGGATTTCACCCTTCTCCCCACTGGTTGCCAAGGCTTCCCTGGACCAGACAAGCATGTGACTTATAACAGATCCCTTGACTCTTTTGCTGTGGGGCCATATTCTAGCAGATCTGCTTTTCCTACCTTCAGCTCCACCTGCCTGCCAACAGCCAGGATGGGTGTGCAGAGGGCTAGTGACCTTTATCCAACATGTTTACCCTGATATACCTTCCTGTTCTCCAGCCCATGGGAAAAAGAAACAACACAAAATAGGCTGTTGCTAGAAGGATGAAAAGGACTAAGCTGGTGTTTGCTGACCCCTTTTACCCCCTTGGAAGGAGTCTGAAGTGGGTGTGCTTGCCCTTTGCTCTTGCTCTGTGTCTTAACACAGCAGCGCTGACACTGGATCCGCTCTTAGTTGCCTCTGCTACATTTGCAGGATGTCTATGCACTCGAGGACAATGTACCCATACAAGACCTCTGTTTTATGTCTGCCTGAGGCAGCAGCCCCACTCCTGGAGCCTGTTTTCCATCCACTACTCTCAATGTTATTACCAGCAGTATAGATGAGCGCACAGAGACAACATCTCTGCACTGAGAGGTGACAATTCTCAAGCCTACACTAGGTCTTGCAGCAAAGAGTTGAGTGGGGTTAAGTTCAATGCCTGGACCTGTGGATTCTTCCTGGTTATATTCCTGCCCTTCACAGGCTTGAACATGATCTCCAAGAAGTCTTGCTCCACACTTTTTCCAAGGATGGAGGTATTGCTTACAGACTGCTGTTTCCCAGACTCTTTTCCTTGCTCTTCTTGAAGACGGACATATTAGTCTTTTCAATAAGCCCTTTCCCACTTACCATGATACTCCACTGTGACTGACAGCAGCTTCATTTAGAGCAGCCAGCCCTGTTAGCTCCTACAGGTGAGTGCCATCCATTCGGGTGCATATGAGTATGTCCAACTTCTCTAAGCAATCCTTAAGCTCCGTGTTTGGCCCTCCCATTTCTTTGCCAAACTATAATGGTGAACACTGCTGCTTTGGTGGCCAGGAGAAAGGGCCATGGATGACGCCAACAAGCCTGGAGAAGCCTGCAGGGCACTGCCAGGGAGAAGCATGGAGCCAAATGGTTGGTTGCCTGTGTTTTCCAAGATCACTTTATACTATATTTCAAAAGCCAAGACTCAGCATATTTACCACTGTGAGCATCTGCACAGCTGCAAGAGAGAAAGGGAAGAGCTGTGAAGCTTTCCACACATGGGTCCAACTCATCCAGAGCTGGTAAAGGGACGCTGAGCCCATATCTGAGAGTATTTCTTCCAAGCATCTCTGAGGTCCTGGCTCCTGGTATGTAGAATGTTGCAATAAGAACTCATTGACCGGGATTTCTTTACACCCTCCAACTTTCTCTTGAGAGAGAGAGAAACAGCTTGGTCCAAAAATGCAAAACATTGGCAAACTCCCACGTGAAAGAGACACAGGCTGAAAAATCATCCCTTCAGCAGCACCCCCACCTGTCAAATGTCCCAGTTTTCTTTTACCAAATCACAATCTGCAACAGAAAGAAATATCACTTGAAACAAAATAAGTCATCATCACCATATCTCTTTCCCATGGAATTTAGTGACATTCTAGGGGAAATGCACTGATAAGTCTTCACAAGGAAGATCAGTACTAACAAAAGGTGTCTGGGATTACAGCATCCCTCCAGGGGCAGGATGTGCTCTAGCATCCTGGGAGGAGACATCTCTGCAGCATAACTATTGTCCTCCCTATTCCCAGAAATACTCCCAGAGATACATGGGCCCAATGAAGAGCGTGATGTTGCCAGAGAAGAGACCAGAACTGAAGGAAAGTAGCTTTTAAGGGAGAAGACATTATTTTTCTGTTGGTGGTCCAATACATTTGCCTTTCCAGCTACAGTAAAAGTAGGGCATGTGCATTGGTACAGAAGATGCAGTGGTAAGCTCAGCCCAGGCACTGGGGTCTGCATGCAGTTTGTGCATCCACTCACTAAGCACCAATGTCTGGGGACAAGCCTGAGACAAAGAAGTGCAAAAGCTGTAAAAGGACATCAGAGTCACAGGTGAGATGGGGTGTGGAGGTGAAACAAGTCCACAGATGTGGATGTACTCTCCAAATGTCTGAGTTTTGCCCATTTTAGGGAGAAACCACCTTCTGCCTGTGTCTGTACAACTTGCTTTTTCACCCAGCTACTAAAGTTTGTACAACGTACTTTCCAGATCTGGGTGGTTTTTCAAAGTTTGATCTAAGCAGGAGTATTACTATGGAGCATAAAGCTGAGGGGACGGGTTGGGTGCCTCTGGAGCAATAGGATGGGGAAGACTACAGCTCCTACCTCACCTGGACAAACCCCCGAGTGACCTAGCATAAACTTAGATTTACCTCAGCTTTAAGAAAAGGGGTTGAGCAAGAGCCCTCCAGAAATCTTCCCCTGCCTTAATCATTCTAAAACATGATCATTCCCTTAGAAAATACAGCTGCTGAGGCAGCAATTGGCTGTGATTTGGTTACCTCTAACTTGTATGAACATTGTCGTCCTTCTCACCAGGAATTCTATAGAAATAAGGTCCCAGAGTGTTGTCTTGATGTAACGAGTATTGCACAGATAACATGGGGAATAGGAATGGAAATTGGGACTGCTCAGGGAGATCCACCTAGCAGTCCTCAAAGCCATGGTCTTGCAGAACTGAGAGTTTCTGGTGAACAAGAAGCCAGATGATGGCAGAGGTGGTATGACATCGGTGAGGGTACAAACGGTTAACATCTAAAGGGCAGCTGAACACCAGAATCAGTGGTGGCAGCTGCAAACTGCAGGGCTGAAGTGGCATTCTGCCTGGGAGTCTGTTCTCTGCAAAATTAGCTGCTTCAAAAATCAGTGTGCCTAAGCCACTGCTACTGGCCTACCTTTGAAGCATTTTGCTAAGGTGTGCTCTGTCCCACAGGTGCTAGATAATAAGGATGCCAAAAATCTTAATTAGACACATAGAGTTTACGCACTAGAAAGCTTAGCCAAGGACTGGAGTGTTAGACAGGAGAAATGTGCACAAAACCCCATACCCAGACATACTCGTAGCACCATGCACCAGTCTGGGTAACACCGGCAGCTCAAAAGGATTTTGTCGTGGTTTGTAACCAGACAGATGGTGAGAATCTCCGTAACTGGAGATGTTCATATGCCATCTGGACATAGCCCTAGGCAGCCTTGCTTGAGCAGGGTCTTGAACAAGATGATCTGCAGAGATCTCTTCCAACGTCAGCTGCTCTGTGACTGCATGTGGTCACCAGAAGAGCAGGGCTACATGGAGCAGGGGCACTCACAGCCCCACAGTCATCCTGCAGCAGTGATTCTGGGGACAGAAACTCTCAGAAACACACCACATTCAGCATCCTGGCACTTCTTCAAGGTGTCTGTGTTTCTAGAGAGCTCTTAGCCCTTGTCCTCCACCCCTCTTTATTGCACAGCACTAGCAGGTGTTGCTTTCCCACACTGCGGCAGGTGCCTGACCCTGTTGCTCAGACATGTTTCTCATTGCTCAGCTGCTGCTGCTGCTTTTCTTTGGTACACTTAACACAGGCTTTTCCCGGCTTTTGAGGCTGCACACCTAATCAACCACCAGTGAGTTATTTATAGTCCTGGAGCTTTTGATCTATTCCAAAACTTTCAAGGCCTCTACTGCTATCACACTTACATTTTACATTAATAACAAGAGACACCTGGTACCACAGGCCAATTCACCAGGCAGTCACAACAAGCTGGCAATAGGCCAAGCCAGGGTCCTAGTGCAGTGAGCATCCACTCTTTTAGTGTAAGGATTTGGGCTGTTACCACCAGCAGCAATGTCCTTCCTGATGGAGTCCCAGTTGACAGCAGCAGATGGTAGAAAAGCAAATCAGAAGACTCAGAGCACCATGAAAATGCTGTCAAAAGCTCATCTCCAAACAGTGCAGCAAAGCTCACTGTGGGACCCTATGGGAGGGGCGAATACTTATTTTGAAACTAAGCTGATTTTCTCACTGTCACCCCCTACCTACCCTTACTCACTAGAATGTCCAAAATGGGAGCATCCAACTGGGCTGTCCAGGATGCAAGCTTCAAAATGCAAACAGTCTGTCCAGGGGCACTTAACGGCAAAGCGAAGTAAAAGGAACATTCGCTACTGAGGTTTTACCATATTTCCTGGGTTGTTACCTTGGGATCTGTGTGTTACTTTTGAATATTGCCTTCTCGTGACCTTTAGGAGCTGATGGTGATAATGGTCTCCTGCCTCTTCACCCTGCTCCTCTTCTGGGAACCATTAAGATACATTCATTCTCTCTGTCTCCTTAATCAAGACGTTATATGTCGCCTACCTTGTTCCCTGTGTTCCAAACACCATTTCTAATGGCTTCAGTATAGCCTGCTTTAGCTTGTCACATATTTGAGACCATCCCTGTTTTGGTGGTGATTAGGAAAGCAGTAGGACCCCTGTAATCATCTAATGTAGGTGCCTATGTCTATGGCTGCCTGCCCGCCCTGTGGCCACTCCTGCCACTTGTTCCTGCAGGTGTTCCCATGCCCTCATACTCTCCATCCACATCAGTCAATGTTTTCACCGCAGTACCTTGCAGAAAAAGGAAACAGTGGCACAATATTTCCATAACGATAAAAGAAAAAAAGGCAAGGGAAGAGTTGACCACTTACCCAAACATCAGTTTGGCACTTGGGATCAGCAAAGATGCTGAAAACTGCTACTGAAGTCAGCTGCGAGGCACAACATTGTCAAACAAATTTGTTTTCTTCTATTTTTCTTCCTTCAAAAAAAACAAACCAAAACCCCCCAAAAAAACAAAACAAAGAAACAAAACCCCAAGCACAGATTATTGTTTCAATCCAATAAAGGGAACGGTGTTTCTGTTATATAATCGGATTTCCTCAAAGCATTTTGACTTAATATCACCTGATGCTTTGGTAAGACCCATGCCTTATGCAAAAGAAACAGCTAAAAAGTGGTTCAGTGACCTTTCAAATAGTAGCTATTACAAAACCTTTATAAAGTTTGCAGATGGCAGAAACATGGTGACATTAAATAATGTCTCTCTGTTGTAGGAGGTTCTGGGTCTAAATAAATCATAACAGTCTCGTGAAATTAATTTTAATAAATATATTATTGAAATGTAACTGGAGGCAAATAATGCCAGATGTGAGATCTGCCTTGGAAAGCAGTGTTATAGAGATACTCAAGTGTATCTGTGGCTAACCCCATGAGCTCTTTGTGCTGCAGCTAACAGGGATAATGCAACCTTCGGCTGTAAGCAAGTGGGTAACAGCATTACAAACAGAGAGATCTTGCTTCTGTGCACCGCCCTGGTAGGAAAAGCAGTCAGTTTCTCTCTGCATTTCCAGAGGAACAAGGAAATATACATATTCAAAGAAGCTGTAGAAATGAGCAAACAGTGCTACAGCAGGAAGACTAGTCTGTGCCACACATCAGAGAAGAGAAAGCATCTCTGAGCCTTGTCCAGAGGTACAGCGCAGCAAAAGGGAAGGCTCTAATAGTCCCCTCTGGCCTTCAGTCTTTCCATCAATAATGTTTCTGCTTTGCTCCTTTGTTTTTTTTTCCTGACACTGGGTATGTCTTTGGGGAGGAGACATCAACAGCTCTACAGGTAACTTCTGAGGCTTTTGCACTCAACTCAGGCTGCAGAGCTGGTACCAGCAGGGGTCAGGAAGAATATGCCCTTTCCTGGCCAACTGCATTTTCTGTTTTAAATCTTCACAACTCTTTTATCAGAGATGAAAGTGCTGAGCAAGTTTGGCATGTCAGTCTGCCAGACCAATGTGTACAGGATGCTCGAAAGGCACAGGGTGGACAAGCAAAGCTGAGCACACCTGCAAGCTGGGGTAAACCTGTGAATCTGAAGACGTTCCTTTGGGTGAACAATTTCACCATCAAGGGGATGGGCATCCTAATCTTGTCTGAGCAGGCTCCTTCTTGTCAGATCTCAATAACCAAGGCATCCCCTTCATTTCTGGGTGCACAGCGTGAGACTTGAGTGTGTTGGGGACAGTCTTGAGGCAACCCACCCAGGCACTGTCCATCCATCTTTCCTTCTATGGGTTGTCCTTCTATGGGGTTGTCTATCCAAAGGATCTATTTTCTCCTACAATTTACTTCCCAAGCCACAGATGTGCATTGTACTGGGAGAGCAATCTTGGCTCTGCCAAATCCCTTATTGCCTGTTAGCAAGAGAACAGCCTCTTTGCAAGCATCAGGTGTGAAAGCCCCAGTGTGGGGTCAGCAAAAGTGGATGCAGACATCTGGTTTAAGCAAACCAGTTCTTCCTGACCTCCAAGCCAAGAGCAACGCAGCTTTTTCTCTGTCCCTGGGAGGAGGGGACTAGACCCTGGACCTTGGATATTTTCCAGCAGAACATTCATACAAGGCCTTCAGCAGCCTGCCAGAAGAGTGCCACGTGGCCAGATAGACATTAAACAGAGCTAGACCCCGAGGGGAGCAGTGGCGAGGACTGGCGAATCTTGGCAGCTGAGTGCAACACAGCCTGGGACAGGGAGGAAAGCAGATAAGCCCCCCAAAAATGCAGCTGGGAGGATGGGGCAGGACAGCTGCACAGCTCTCTGAAGAGATGCCTGAAACCTTCACGTGCTCTTAGCGAAACAGCCTTGTGACTGCAAAACCAGAGGGAAGCTCAGTGGATGGCTGCTGAGGAGAGGAGCTGAGGTGGCTCATATACACAGGGCAGCAGGGATAGATGCCACCCCACTGCCCCAACCTCTCTGGTGTATTTCTTCTTTCCCTGCACCTGCCTCAGAGCTGCACCCCCAGCCCTCAGCAGCAGAGCTGATGCTAATACAGACAGGCTGCCTGGGGCTGGGGGAAGTGGGCTGCAGAGTCCCATCCTAAACTAGCAGGAGCCAGAGGAGCTTGCTCGGTGCAGTTGTCAAGTCGACCAACTTCTCCTTATCTGTGTTGTGATTATTTCCTCCCCCCTGCTGCATTCTTCGAATAGCAACATTTGTTTTGGAAATTCCTCTGCCAATAGTTTCAGGCAGGGAAATCTGAGAGGATGCAGTATGGGATGGAGGTTGTACTTGCCCTGGTACTGTGTGACATGCTGCCCTTGTTTACTCATGTTGCACCCAGTAGGGTGGCTGGGGGAAGCAATGCCCCAGTTCCACAGCATCTAAAAATGTGGTTTATGTTATCTCATCACTTACAGTCCCTCTGTGATTCAGAACTTTGCTGCACAGCAGTTGTGGCACATCAGAGCAGCCCACTCCCTCTCCCCCTCAATCCCTGCCCTGGCTTCAGGACTGTGAAAGCCAAAGGAGAAAGTGCTTCCTATGGCAGAAGAACTGCAGCTCACAGAATCATAGAATCACAGAATTATTAAGGTTGGAAGAGACCTCCAAGATCATCAAGTCCAACCATCTACCTAACATTATCATGACCACTAAGCCATGTCCTGAAGTACCATATTCACCTGTGTTTTAAACACCTCCAGGGATGGTGACTCCACCACCTCCCTGGGCAGTCTGTTCCAATGCCTTATCACTCATAGAAATTTTTTCCAATATACAGTCTAAACCTCCTCTGGCACAACTTAAGCCATTTCCTCTTGTCCTATTGCAAGTTACTTGGGAGAAGTGACCAACATCCACCTCACTACAACCTGCCTTCAGGTCATTGCAGAGAGCAATAAGGTCTCCTCTCAGTCTTCTCCAGACTACACAACCCCAGTTCCCTCAGTCCCTCCTCCTAAGACATTTTCTCCAGACCCCTCACCAACTTTGCTGACATTCTGGACCTACTCCAGCACCTCCATGTCTTTCTAACACTGCAGCACCCAAAACTGGATGCAGTACTCAAGCTGTGGCTTCACCAGTGCCAAGTACAGCAGCACAATCACTTCCCTTCTCCTGCTGGACACACTATTTCTGATCCAGGCCAGGATGCTGTTGGCCTTCGTGGCCACCTGGGCACCCTGCTGGCTTGTGTTCAGCTGGGAGTCCACCAGCACCCCCAGGGCCTTTCCTGCCAGGCAGCTTTCCAGCCACCCTTCTCCAAGCCTGCAGTGTTGCCTGGGGGTTGTTGCGACCGAAGTGCATGACCTGGCACATGGACTTGTTGAACATCATACAGTTGACCTCAGCCCATCGATCCAACCTGTCCAGATCTCTCTGCAGAGCCTTCCTGCCCTCAAACAGACCAACACTCCAGCTCAATTTGGTGTCATCTGCAAATTTACCGAGGAAGCACTCAATCCCCTTGTCCAAATTATTGATAAAGATATTAAACAAGACTAGCCCCAAACCTGAGCCCTGGGGAACACTGCTAGTGACCGGTCACCAATTGGATTTAACTGCCAAAACTGTCTGGGCTCAACCACCCTGACAGTTTTTAACCCAGAAAAGATTACACCTGTCTATGTCGTGAGCTGCCAACTTCTTCAGCAGAATGCTGTGGGAGGCTGTGTCAAGAGCCTTACTGAAGTCCAGGTAGATAACATCCACCGCTCCTCCTTCATCCACCACATGGGTCACCTGGTCATAGAAGGAGATCAGGTTGGCCAAACAGGACCTGCCCTTCATGAACCCATGCTGGCTGGGCCTGATCCCCTGGTTGTCTACTATGTGCTGTGTGAGCGCACCCAAAATGAACTGCTCCATAATCTTCCCTGGTATTGAAGTCAGGCTGACAGGCCTGTAGTTCCATGGACCCTCCTTCTGGCTCTTCTTGCAGATGGACGTCACATTGGTGAGCCTTCAGTCATCTGAGACCTCCCTTGTTAACCAGGACTGCCGATAAATGATGGAGAGTGGCTTGGCAAGCTCCTCTGCCAGATCCCTCAGTACTCTCAGATGAATCCCATCCAGCCTCATAGACTTGTGACTGTCCAGGTGGCATAGAAAGTCATTAACTGATTCCTCCTGGATTGTGGGGGGTTTGTTTTGCTCTCCATCCCTGTCTTCCAGCTCAGTGGGCTGAATACGCTGAGGATAACTGGTCTGACTGTTAAAGACTGAGACAAAGAAGACATTCAGTACCTCAGCCTTTTCCTCATCCTTGGTGGTAATGTTCTGTCCCGCATCCAGCAGTAGAAGCTCATCAGAAGGGATCTGGCAGCAGCCCTTTGGCATGTTTTGCTCTCTCTGGTGGGCACCACACTCTATGTTGTGGTATTGCTCACTAAGACATTCATAGCTGTCAGTGGAGGAAAGCCATGTGATCACAGTTGAGTCTGTGAGCATGGGTGTTTTAGAGGACCACTGTTGGTGAAGGGGCCTCTGATCTATGTTTGAGAACACTGAGAGGAAGATGCTGAAAATCGCATCCTGGGAAGTAAAGAGTCAAGGGAGGTAAAGGGGCTGAGGCATGCTTGTTGTAAGCTTTTCACCCCTGGACAGCTGCTTGGTGTCCTGGCACCCTCAAGAGATAGCTGCAAATCAAGTACACAGGGAACATCTTGATCCAAAGAGCACTTAGTGGAAAAAGGGCTGTTGGCACCAAACTGAGCAGCTGCACTTTTAACCTTAGCCTGATGACAGCAATAGCTTGCCTGGCTAGAGAGCATACCAGTGTCACAGGTCAGAGACCCGTCTGCCACATGTCTGGTGAGCAGAAGACACTTGAATGTGCTCATGCACAGGACAGAGCCATGCCACAGAATTTACAAAACACCTCCATACCTCTGAAACCCTGGGCAGGTTGAAGGAGAGGGACATCCAGTCTGTCACTATGCACACGCAACAAATGTGCAACTCTTGCCAGTGGAGACCATGCAGATGTCTTTTTGCCACTCAGCCTGGAGGCACTGCTGCTGGGACCCCTAAAATCTGCCTGCTACAAAGCTGTGTTCCTTCCAGCAGTCTGTGGGTTTTTTCTTCAGCCAGTAAGACACTCCATCCACCACAAATGTATTTTGTAAAGTAAGAGGACAAGTCCTTTGAACAGCAGACTGATGCCAATGAGTGACCAAAAGGAGGAAAAGAGTCTGCAGGGTCCCCAAAAAGCCAGGCAGCATGGGGATGCCTCAGAGGCTGAAAACCCTTGGTCATGACCACGTTCACCCGCCTAAATATTGCACTGTGTTGTGAGTCCACACTGTGTCTGCAGCGATATCCATGTGTATCTTACTCTAGATCCACCCTACCTGGCAAAATATCATCCTGACGATCACGCATGTCTCCATTCACATATGCATTTCTGCAGGATCCCAGTACATAAAAAGTCAGCAGAGACATCTTGCACTGGACCACAGGATAGAGAATACAACTGCTGAGCTAGGGAGCTGTCGTTTTCATGATTCTAGGCAAACCTGGGTAGATGTGGCGGGTCAAACTCCCACACAGGAGGTTCAGTTCTGTGGGTCAAAACATAGAAGAGAAATATGACCCTGCACAACACCAGAATCCTATGGCAGAGAAAGCCTGAGTTGTAACATTTTTGGGGTAGCTTCCAGGAACTAAATTAGCCTGATTTCACTACAAACACAGATTTCCAAACATATTGTGAGACAGCTGATGAGTCCGGTGAGCTGTGGCTGTACTGGGTAGGGTAGCTCAGGCTGTTCTGGCCCCAGGAGTAGGCTCTGTCATTGTTTGGGACAGATGTTCTGTGCGGCAGATTGGGCAAGGAAACTGCTCGCAGATCACAGGAGTTTAAAGCAGTCTGGCCGCAGCTTTGGACATGGGAAAGTGTGAAACCAGCAGGCTGAGTGCAATGGTCTCTGACAAGCAAGGTGCCAATGCAATAGCAGCAGAGAGGGGCAGGCACCACACTGGCCAGAAAAGGTGACAGGGGATGGGGGGCAGCAATGCCTTGGGGGATGGACGCAAGACAGGCTTTTCCACCTTAGACTTCATTTGAGCTGGTTTCTGCCAGCAATCCTGTGATGCACTGGGAGGAAGCTCAGGACCTTTCTCAGAGGAGTTTCATGTTTCAAGCACAGCTTCCTCCCAGCACACCAGTATTTACACAGCACTGACTGGTCTCAAAACAGAGCACTTAAAGAAACACTGGGGGACTTCCCCAGTTTTTCACAGTGCCATTTGTCACCGGGATCTGCTGCCCAGGTGGGGACAATGAAGTGGTAATCTGAATCTGTTCACACAGTCTGTGGCTGGAGAATTAATACTTGAAACATCCTGTCAGAAGAAAACATATTTTGCCACACATTTAAAACTGAAGCCTAGCTTGAATGCCAGAAAAGCTGACAGTGCTTGCATCACTAGTGGTATTACACATTTTCTTGGCCCAGAGAGGGAGAATACCCTCTCCATTTCTCAGTGGCTTGGCTTTGGTTCCTTGAACATTGTAAGCAGAGACACCAAATCTCTACTGACACCCAAACCCTACACAATGACCGCTGAGGATACTCACTGGGTGCACAGCCTGGGCAGCGAGGCCCAGCATGGGTGGCTGTATGGCAAGTGAAGTCCTGTCTTTCCATCCAGACTTTCTCCTGACCATCCTGTTCCCTCAGTATAAGCAAATGCTTACAGGCCAGGACTGTGTGATGATCTGCTTGGGAGCTTTTATGCCCTCTGACTCCCACAGACTCAGAGTTTGCATCGTTGCTGCTAACAGTAATTTGCGGGTCTCTGCTCCGTGCAGAGGGCCTCAGCTGCAGTGGGTCATGTACAGAGCGCAAAGCGGTGCTTGCTAGTCCTTCGCACTGGTGGCTTCTGCTCGAGATTTGCAGCTGCAAAGAAAGACAGTTACTTCTGTGCCAGGGAAGAACCATGCTTCAGCTCTCTTGCTGCTCTTGCCTATAGGTCTGAGCCAGTGAGTATCTGAACATAGCATATTGTGCTTGCACAGCCCCAGCCAGCACATGGCAAGGGCACGAGCAAATATTCTTGAAGGAAGGTAAAAGATGCCTCATGCTAAGCGAGTATGCATCCTTGAGGTGGGCATAGGTAATCCCTGTTCTGCAAAAGGGATCCCCACATTTAGTTTTCAGAAAAAAACAATTTGATCCTCTCTTTAACGTATTTCCTGCTCTCAGGGCAGCTCAAACCTTACACACACTCCCCCTCCTTCACCAGCATTGCCTTTTACTGCAGCAGGGAGATGCTGACTCACGTCTGCAGTTTGCCATGGAAACCGCAGTCATCAAGCCTGAAATGCCGTCATACTCCCCTACTGCAAACCAGTCTTTGCCAGCCCTGGAAAAATTCAGCAGTGGGTCGAATCACTGCCTGTGAGGCACGACTGCCAGCATCTGGGACCACAGGGAGAGACTCACCCTGGCCTTGCTGCCTGTGAAAGACAGTGAGAAAGCCCCATCCTTGCTGCTGTCTTCTCCTGACGGTCCCGCAGCTGCTAGGCAAAGCAGGAGGGCAAACAAAGCATGTCTGAGCTTCAGGAAGTCCTATATATTATCTTTTTTTCTGTTTCAGCTTCAGCTCCACCACAGACTTGGGGACTAGGTTTCCTTGCTGCTTCCCCATGCAGTCAGATAGCACATAGCTGCCCTCACCCAGAATCACTGAAGCCACTCTGTAATGTCACCCTGCACCAGCATTTCTTCCCACCACCTCTACGCTCCAGCTGTGCTCATGTGCCAAATGCTCTACCCCACCAGAGCTTTATTCCCGGCTGGGGAGCTAACTCCTCCCTGGCCTGCCCCTGCTTTGGGCTCTCAATCCCAGGAATCCTGACCCATCTTCAAGGGATGCTGGGAGTGCTGCACATAATTCATTACTCACAGTGATTACACATTCCTGGCTGACTGACATTCCCAAAAACAAACACCAATCTGTGCTCACATTTAAACATAAAAATGTTTTTGACACCTGGTGTTAATAAAGGTTACTGATGTGCATGTGGGAGAATAAGAAAACTGAAGAGGAAACAAGGGGAGGTGGTTCTTGAATAAGCAAATCTTTTTGCCATAAAAATGCCTGGATAGCCCTTGAGTCCTCTTGGATCTGAGTGCAGAGAGGAGACAGATGTGGCTAATGCTCTGCTGTATTAGCTGTTGGTCCAAAATTTGTGCCTGGACCTGATTAAACTGAAATCCTTCTCTTACATCTTCTCTGAAGTATTCCATCTATGGTAATATGAATGCACTAGACAAATGAGTCCAAAGGAGAAAAATCTTCACTATTCTGACATTTTGGACTAGGAATATTTACCTACAGGAAAAACTTCAGACCGCAGTTGATATTCTATGACCACAGTTACATATCTTCTATCCCGCCTCTAGGGTTGCTTGTAAGTAAGAGCAAACACAAAAGCCAGAACAAAGGGAGAAATTTAATTACTTTGTTTTGGGAATTTCGGCTGGAAAAAATAAAACAGAAAAAGTGTCTTTGTTAGCAAAGGCTTCAGCTTCTTTTGTGAGTTGCTTCCATGTGGTTGTTGGTTGCACATGAGTAAGTGATTATCCTGTTTCAAGCAACGTCCAGGAAACTCTGAAAAAGCACCAGACATAATGACACTGCAATGACTTCACAAATCAAATTTCTAACCCCTGCTGTCAGAGTTACAGTATTGCTGGGACTACAATACAAAATTAGGGCAGAGCTGCAAAGATCCTCCTTTAGGGGAAATAAGTAACTTCTGCTAATGTTTAACTCCACGGGCTGCTGTTGCACCAACAGCTCGGGGCAGAGACTGCTCCAGAGTTTCAGCAGCCCCTGCTCTGCTAATATGAGATGGTACAATAGTCAGAAGCCCACCCAGCAGAAATCACGGTGGTATCAGCAAGAACAACACTGCAACCATGATGTGTCCACGGATCCCAGGCCTCCACAGAAAACAACGCCTAGCAGAAGCAAAACATGAGAACAAGCTGAAGGACTGCAGACAGTGCCAAAAAGCCTCCCATTTTGACTGAGAAAGGAACAGGCTGTGTTGCAAGACCCACTCTAACCTTCGCCTTTCAAACATGCCAGGAGCAATGACCCTGGGATGAAGCAGAAGGGATGTTGCTGCTGACACCCTGCACCCCTCATCCCGTCACAGCTGTCATGGCTGCCTCATCCAGGTATTGAGTTATTTGAGCCATGCTAGCAAGCTGGATAGCATTCACTATAGTGCCTAACACACAGCAAGACATCTTGCCTGCCTTCTTCTGCCAGCATGCCTGCCTGCTTTGGTCTCCTTGCTGTAACACTTGGGTTTCTGCCTGTCTGACACCTTGCGACCCTAGTAGGTCTGTGGAGGGTTGTAAAGGAATCTTTCTTGCGCTTTGTCAGCATTATCAGCCATTTCTCCTTACAATAATGCACCATCTCGAAGAGCTTTTGGCCTCACAGAAGCACAAGAGCATCCAACAACCCTCCGTTGGTCTGGCCTTGGTCCTCCTCATATAGCCCAGTTTGCATTATTCACAGTGAGAATTACTTTTGGCCCATATTCAGTTATCTCTGAGACCCATCCAGCGGCTCCACCAGTCACCTCCCAGCCTGGACTGATGCTCAGGGTTATTCCTCCCTCAACTCTGTGTACCACACACCACTGGCACTTCTGCTTGCTGGCTTTCATGAGCATCCTGGTGGTTCAGTCCTCCCAGTGAGAGAAGTCCCTCTGGAATGAGGCTCTGCCTTTCACTGTGTTAGTCACTTCCTCATAATTACTATTTCTGTAAAAAAAAAAAAAAGTATATAAGTATACAAGTACATATATATATATAAAACTCCTATTTTATAGAATGTAATATTTTTTCACAGACATGTGTTGTTGTACTTCTGTTTTTTGATGCTCCATGGTAAAGGAATACTTTTGTTAAAAGCAATAAAAATAGAAATATCCAATCTACAAAAAAGCAAAATACTGGGATCCAAGGTTTTCTTCAGGTTCTTACCTGCCGACCCATTGTGATACGTATAATTGTTTCCCTGACTAGTCAAACTTTGAATAGTAGAATTTGTTCTGAGACGTGACACTCTGGGCAATTTATGTAAGCAATTGAAAGGCAATGAGGTTAATTATTTGGGAAATGATCACTATAATAATTTTTCCAGCATATGCTGTCATGGACCCTGAAACCAACCTGTAACTGAGCAAGAGCAATGCCATTGCTGGGTGTATCCTAGGTAGGTTTAATTTGTTTTTTTTTCATTTTTGCCCCACAAAGGTGTCCACAGATGAGGGATGGTTCCTTACTTTTTTTGCACTCATAAAGGCTTCAGCATACTGATGCCTGAAGCAGAAATGTGGTCAAAGATCTAGGTGGCAATCTGCCCTTTTGGTATAAGCCAGGAGAAAGCTCTCCTGGGATGGCAGTTAAAGGAAGAAGGCTCTGTACAGCCTCCTCACCATGACAGCGATCAAGCTATGACAGATTTGTTCTCAGTAAACTCTTATTTAGAGAAATGAGAATGAAAGGCAAGAAAACCTGTAATGACAGCAAAATCATGGAAAAATTCATGTTGGGAAGGATCTCCAGAGATATTCAGCTCCAAACCCTTGCACACACCAAGCATACCTTCAAGGGCTTGTACAGGTAAGCTGAGAAATCTCTAAGGTCTCCAATAAGTCTCCTTTCCTTCTGGTGAGAACAACAGACCCACAAACAGCACTCATTGCATGGTGTGCCTCCACAGATACCCTCAGCATAGGCAGGTGCTGTGGATGTGTTTATTGCCACTGTTAGGAGTGCAGGATCCACCACTTGCTCAGGGTGCTCACCTCCACTGCCCTAGTGCCATCTCCAGCCCCTGCCAACTCTGAGCTGAGCTGCTTCAGCCCTGGTCGGAATGGGAGGGATGAACTGAAGGCCCCCAGAGGCTGGGGGTCAGACAACGATTTGGGTGAAGCAAGTTCATCATAAACAACAGTGGCTGAAGGTGCTTTGCTAAGCTTTTCAATGAAGTGCAGAACATGGTCTGTGGTGCATAACTGAACTAAATTATTAAGCAAAATCTACAGTTTCTCACGTTGCAGAAGAAAAAAAAAACATTAAAAAGGGGAAGAAATCTTGCTTAACTGCAAATACCTGCTAAATCTGTCTGTCTTATGAGACATAGCTGACACACCTTGGCAGCTGTGGCTTTCCCGTCTTGGTTGAGAGGGTATTCTGCAGGCAAAAAGACAACTCAGAGACAGCTTTGCTTTTTCCTGAGTGTCAAGTAGCTGACTTTTCTCCCTTTGAAGGAGGAGCTGGGATTCCCCCACACTCAGCTTGGGGTTTTGGCTATAAGAACAGTACAGGGAAGACCCCAGCAGGTATTTCCAAGACTCGCTAATTTTGACTTCAGTCCATGTAAGATGTGTGCTTCTCAGTGACAGGGACAGGATACCTGGGGATCTCATCCAGCAACCCTGCTGCATGCTAATATCTCAGATATTTTTATCATTATTATTTTATTCAGAAAACAAACAAACCACTTTTAATTGGAGGATTCTGCTTGTCTCCAAAGTGTGCCTTGTCCACTCTGAGGTTCATTATGGTCAGGCTCCACACAGAGCAGTAAGAGGATACCAGCTCCCACCTTGCCATCTGTGCAAGCCTGGCAGCAGTACAGACCGTTGGAGTGTCTCTGTTCCAGTCGCAATCCCTCCCACCAGTGCAGCCCTCCCTCAGGACAAAGCCAGGCAAGTTTTCCTCCAGCCCAGGCTCCCACACAGATGCATGAGAGGAGATGTGGTGGTCCTGCACCCACTTAACCTGGAAGAAGGTACCTTTCTCCAGCAGGATGCTGCTCATTCAAAGGAACAGAAGATGGTCTCTTGCACTGAACTCTCCAAGAGACATCCAGAGGAAGAGACACAGCCAAACAAAGGGCTGGCAGCTTGGACATTTTGATGCACCAACCTTGCTTTTGTTTGGTGTGTCAGAGAAGAACAGCCTGAAGAGACAGCTCTTGCTTGTGCCGTTGGTGCCCAAAATCCCAGCCACCTGGATAGTCTCCTGCCACGCTGCAGAAGAAAGTGCAGTGGCCACCATGTGACATCAAACACCAGCCCTCCAAGTCTGCAACTTGGGCGCAGATGAGCCTTGCTGCACTGCCAGATGCTTTGCTTTGCTTCGCTTCAGAGCCAAGCCTCAGTCATGGGCAAAGGTGTTTCACACTGGTGGTGGAGCCATGAGACCACTGCTCCCAGGAGAGCTGATTGAGCATCTTGCTGCTGCTGATGATCCTCAGGCAGGGACTGGGACTGGGGCTAACCCTGAAGAAAGGCTGACATCTGCCAAGCCATAAACACCATATCCTGTCCCTTTCTTAATTCTACCCCATTTGTGAAAGCATACAAGAGTCCAGCCCAAGATTACCATTTGGAAATTCCTGCAAGTTAAATATACTCAATCCTATCTGATACCATCAGGAAGTGTCATTAGTCATGATAAGTCTCCAGTTACATAAAAATTACTCTTCTTACAGTTCTCCCCTGACTGCAGTCCTTAAAAAATGAAAGGTAAATGTCCTGAATGAGTGTTTGCCTGTGAATAACAGCCCTTTCAGACTGATTTCTAATTTCATTTCTAATCTTGAAGCATTTTGACTGGTGTCACATATTAAAATCACTCTCATGGGCTGCAAGGTCCAGCTTCAGAAATAGATCTGTAATGTGGTCTCCCCCTCCAACATGACACAGCTCAAGTACACCATGTCATGTTTTGCTTTCAGGAGGCCTCCTCAGCTCCATATACACCCAAATAAATGACTGTTGCCCTGGATCCCTCCATGCTCCTCTGCTGATGCTCCTCTCTGCAAATGTCAGAGAACTTAGCTGTGCTAGCATTACCTTCCCTGGCCTCCTCCTTCCAGCAGCCTCCTTTCCTAACCAGTTGTTGTGCATGGTGTGACATAATTCCCTTGTAGGTGAGAAGTACCCATATGTTTACTGACATGAACAGGCAATTTAACATAGTTTGGTAATAAATGCAACAGTTTAACAAGATTTGATGGCAAGGTACACTTGATTTTACTGCACAGAGGACAGGCTCGGGCAATATTGTGAGGGAGACCCTCCCACTGAGTCATGAGGTTCAGAATGGACCCCCATTGCATATTAAACTTCTCAGAAGAGGAGTCTATAGATATTTGCTAGAGAGCCATTGTACTGCTAGTATCTACCAAAGAGGGTGGCTCACTGCCCTTCCTCGGAATGCAAGTGTTTTTGTCGGATCATTTAGTTCAATCAAGTCCTTCTGGGGAGCTGAAGGTACACTCCTAACAGGATGGGGTGGTGCCCAGCCGAATGGCCTGTTTTGTCTCCTTCTGGGTTTTGTAGCCATACCAGGGATAAGTGGGTGTGAAGCTTCCAAGGCCAAAGCTTTGCGCCACAGGGCATTTTGTTCTGAATCAGATCATGGTCTAGATTCTGGCCTATGTGTGCTGGCATGGAGGCTCAGGTGGCTTCTCAGAGGTTGCTCCATTCCATATGATGCCAATAGTTAACTATTTCCTGGACAAATTCACTCTCAGTATGAACGGGCATTTGTTCTCTCAGCAGTTGCTCTGCTGCTACAGCAGTGTTCACAACATAATTCATATGCATGAGATCTTGGGCATTTGCTACATATATTTTCCAGCTATCAGGAAGGCCATGAATGAGTAAATCTAGCCGTGTAAATGGGAGATAGCATCGGGGATTGTCTCAATACACCTCTCTCTGCCTGTATACGAGCTGCCTTTTGCACAGAGGCTGCCAAATCCATGAATCCGTACACTGTACTCTGTTTATCTGTAACCAGCTCATTGGGGCCAGTTTGGAACAGGTTACAGCAAGTAGCGTGTTTGGTGAAACCCCATTCAGCTGTAATAAGGCCTTGGGGATGTACTGGTCACAGTGACTGAAATGTTCTTAATTCCTCAGTTACAGTTTTGACCACCTCTTTTATGTTCCAATTTCGACTCTCAGAGTTTACCTTCCCCTAAGAGTGAGTATAATGTACAGGAAATGATAGAAAATTATAGAAAATCCAGGTATATGCTTTCTCCAATATTCTAAAGTTCCCATTAACTGTTGCAACTCCTTCCTTGATTGGGGCATTTGTAGTTCTCTGATTTTTCTTAAGGCATCTGGAGGAATCACTGCACTGCCCACTATCCACCACGCACCTAAAATTTTTACTTTACTTGATTCCTGATGCTTTCCGTGTGGAATCTATTCTGCTTTATTTGGTGCTTGCCACACTGCTGCTGCCGCCACCGCTTCCCCCACCTTCTCAGGAGACGTTCCTTCAATTCAAAATATCCTCTGTATATTGGTACAGTTTCACGTCTTGGGGGAGGGAGGGAGACTGCCTGCAGGAGTTCAGCGAACGGCAGGAGCAACCGTGGGCTAGTGTCTGTACCCCTGCGGGGTTAAAGGTGTATTTTATTCCCTCCCGAGAGACAGCAAACCTCTCCGTCCTCATTCTCTAAGGGGACCATAAGTAGGGATCTCTCACATCCAGCGCTGCCACCCATGGGTGCGGCGCTGCTGGCAACGTCGCAGTTCCCAGTGCAGCACTCGGCACCGCAGCTGCTAGCGGGGCTCCGCCAGGCTGCAGGCGCCCATAGACAACTGTTAAACGCCACCTCCCGTCCGCTTTTCAGAGTGGCCAGACAGGTGACTTACATGGGCAGTGGGTTCCGGAGATGATTTATCACTTTTCCCCATCAGTTGTGACTTCATAAATCCCATTTCGTGCCGCAACAGAATTTGAGTATTTTGGTACATCAGTAATTTCTGAATCGCGGAGGGCAGGGGCTGTGTGGAGTCCCCGCACCGCAGCCTCCCCATTCCCAGTGGGGTTGGAATTGACGTTTGAGTCCCAAGGACCACAGGCTGCCATTTGGCAGGCCTGGGTCAGATTCATCCACTGAAACCTAAAATATTGCCATGATGATCTTTAATTGCAAAGCAAGTGGTTGACATGAATATCTCATCCAGGAGCCATAAATCGACCTTGACACTTTGACATGCAACAGTTCCTCCATCCACACTGCTAATTTTAACTATTTAACATCCTGATCCCATGCCCGGCTTCTTGGCATCTTTTTATGTTAGTTTTGAAATTTGTGATCCCAGATCTACTAAAAACTTAACCAATTGTCCTTGAGGACCAACTGGAATTAAGATGTATGGGCCTTCATCACTTATCCACCGATAAGCCTCTGCTTTCTGGACAGGCAGACCCAACTGATGGTCCTGGGTCCAGGCATTAGTCATTTTTTTTTTTACTTCACGCCCAGCAATTCCCCTCCAAGGGGGAGGAAGGAGTTGTCTCTCTGGGCACTAGCAGGAGTCAAAATACACTCCTTCCTTTCACTGTTATCTCACTTCAGGAATGCTTCAGTCAGGCTCTGGGAATGCCTTGGGCTAATGCATTCCTCCATAATCCATTCCTCTGTTCCTGAGTCGCAGTTTGTGGGTATTTAAATCTGTTTACCTTTGATCTGGTTTCTGTTCCCTGTTTCAAAGATGTTACCTCTGTGATTGCCCTGGAGCTTCACGTTTTGTTTTTCAGCTGGTTCATCATCCTAGCCCATCTACAGCCCATGCCAGCTGTAGTTAACAATGTCATGCATTAATTCCAGCCATGTAGGGAGTTGCTTGTGGGCATTTTGAGCCGTTATCACCTAGTATCTTGCAGATAACTCCTTTATCCTCCCTATCTTCTGGGAGGCCTCTAGTTACTTTTAGGATTTCTTCAACGACTTCTCAATTATACCGATTGTCACCAGCCCATTCTTATGAGAAGCTGGACTCCGTAAATAATCAGCGACTCGACACTACTTGTCATTTGTCCTGAATGGTGTGACCCACTTCACTCATAGGTGAGAAGTAGCAATACGTTTATTGATATGAACCAGCAATTTAACAAAGTTTGGTAATAAATGCAACAGTGGTTAACAAGATTTGACGGCAAGATACGTTTGATTTTACTGCACAGAAGACTGAGTCAGACAAACTATCATGGAGACATGAGGTTCAGAATGGACCCCATTGCATCCTAAACTTCTCAGGAGTCTAAGTGTGGCTGGATCCACTACTCATCCCAGACTTGGTCAACAGTTTATCTAAAGGATTTTATGTGCACACTCAACCCTTTATATCACCTAGGATTTCAAAGTTTAGCATGCCATTAATTACTTGCTGAGAATCTGTCATGACAAGGAATCTCTTAGCCTTGACAAGTAACCTCGAGAGGCATCCTTACTGAAGGGGAGATGCTGGCGTGCAGCCTGCTGCCATGCAGGTGAGCTCCATGGGCCCAGGCTGGCCACTACTAATGGAGCAAGAGAACTGACTGATAGTCATACTTACATACTGACTACAGGTGTTAGTTTCTTACAAATTCAGCTTGAGCTGGACACTGACCAGCACTGTGGTGAGGTGGGCACACTGTTCAAATCTGCCCTTGGCTACTGTGGTATTGTTGATCTCCCCCAAATCCACAGGATCAGACACATCCATTATGACCACCATTGGTGGTTATCACTTGAGCAGGGGCATGGGAAGTACAGGTCAGGTGAGGGGGATTGAGGAGCACACCGCCACACCAGCCTTCAGTCGGCTATTCCTCACACAGTGCTTCTAAGATGCCCAAGCCAGAAGGCAGAGCCAAGATGAAGCCAGTGGGCAGTCTGAGAATGGGCCCTTTACACACAGCTGCAGACCCCTTCGGACCACCAGGGACACACAAGGCGTACTGGGCAAGCCGGAGACTCCCCATTACTAGCTATTTTCACCCAAACCAGAGCTCAGGCCCTGCTGTAGCCAGATTCAACCCTGGTCCTCACAGCAGTGGGCCAGACTTCATCCAAAAAAGCATGTGAAACCTCCAGCTCAAGGACTGCAGGTGGCCTGCCACTGAATGTAGGTGAAGGAAATCTCTGACCACACTTGGGCTGTCCTTTCACCTCTCAAAAGAAGAAGTAAGAGTGGCTCTAGATCTAACGATACGTGATCCAAGTCACCTTCCAAGGAAACAGTGATTCCCACTGTTCACTCTGGATGCCCAGCCAAGAGAAGAAGAAACACTGAATAGCTCTTCACACCCTTGCTGATTCACTGCACACGTCTTGTGGAACAACCCCTTCCAAGGCAAGATGAGAAAAAGCCCATAGCCATAATGTCAACTGTGGGAGCAATCACTATGTTCTGGGGGGAAGGCTTGCCAGCCTTCAAGTGACTTCAGTAGGAATGAGCCAGAAGCAAACTTGTGAAGTCTAGCACAGGAGAAGTGATCCTTCATCACCACTGAGTGCTGTTGAAGACTCATCTCAGGACTGCATCCAGATTAGGGCTACCCAGTAAAAGGAAGATACAGACAAACTGGAAAAAGTCCAGTAGAGACCACCAAAGTGGTGATGAAGCTGCAGCACAGCGTGTATGAAGAAACACTGAGAACTGGGCTTCCCTAGCCTGGAGAAGAGTCAACTGTGGGGTCCTTACATGACTCACCCACTGCCTGAATGCTGGTTATGGAAAAAATGGAGTCAGACTCTTCTCAGAGGCAGACAAGGACAGGACACAGGGCAATGGCTACATGCTGCAGGATGGGACATTCCATCTGGGCATGAGAAGATTCCTCAATGTGAGGGTGGTGCATCTAAGAGGCCAAATCTCCATCCTTGGAGGTGCACAGAGCTCAACTTGAGAAGGCCCAGCATAACCTGATTTAGCTTTGGACTGGGGAGTTGGACTACAGGCCTCCAGAGACACTTTCCTAACGAGACCTCCTGGCAATTCTGCGTTACAGTGGGAGGAAGGGAATGTGGCTGCTTTCCTTTGAGGTTTTTGGTTATTCCCTACTTTGTAACATCCCTAGTGCCCAGGAGAAATCTGAGACCCTACATACCTCTCCCTCACCATGCCTGGGCTGCTTTCCTCCTCAAGCAATGTTAATGTGGGAGGAAGATGTTTGGTGTGGTTTCTACAGGGCCTGGCAAAGGCTGGAAGCTGTGTCCCAGCAGGCTTGCTTGGAAGAAAAGTCTGAAAATCCAGAACTGAGCTGAAGCTGGCACTCCTGTTCTGCATGGTGCTGTGTGCTTCCAGCCCACCCAGGAAATAACACAACTGCTGCAACTCAGAGCCCCCAAACACGTTTTTAGAGAACTTCTCTGCTACCTCTTTGAGGTACCTATTTCTGTCTCTGCAACCACGGTTTTACTGATGCTGAGCCGTGACTGAGTAGCCAGAGGAATGAGACAAGGGAGGAAAATGACTGCAGGCATCTATTAAAGCATTCGGCTTGTCCAGCTGAAGGAGATTTCTGCCAAAGATTTTATAAGGAATGAGGCATTTTACAGGAAAAGCAGGGCCTCTCCTCTCATTTCCTTTCCCCTCTTCTCTATGAACTTCAAAGAAAAGAGGGGTCAAAACAGAGGCCAGGCAACTGGAACTGAGTTCCTGAGCCCTAAAGCCTAATTAGTCCAAGATACATTTCATTGGCTATCTCCCCGAGACAGGCCTAAATTACCAATCCTCCCCGCCGTGCCACGGGTCGGATAGAGCCAAATGTGGTCCGCAGTTTGTAGGGCCCCAGCAGCACCAGGGCTCTCGAGGAGGAGGGAGTCTCGGCTGATGACAGGGCTCTCCCAGTCCCCCAGTCTTTGTGTGGCCACAGATAAAACCCCCTCCTCAGGACAGGGATCATCCCCAACTCCCTGGTGCTTTTTCCCAGGGTTGCTGGTGAAGGAGTTGTGCTAAGTGCTGTGTGGCTGTTGCCCCTCATTGCACCAGCTGAAGCTACCAAAGAGCATTCAGCCATTTGCAGTTGCCCTTCCAGCAGGTTTCAGCTGATGTTAGACCCCTTTCTTGCCCTGCCGGAGCCAGGTGAGCCAAGCCCAGCTCCTGCCACCTTTGCCGGCACATCATGTCCCCCACACCCCTTCCCGCCTTGCTGCCCTTCCTTGTTTGCTGCCCCCACCACCCCAGGTTCTTGGCATCCCTCCCAAGTGGATGCCTGGCAGAGGGGATAATACCATCCCTCGATCTGCACGCCTGGTGGTTTGTCCCACCAGGACTGAGAAACACATCTTGGTTTTTCACAGCTTTAAAGACTCTGGAACCACCCGTCGATTTCGAGTCACACAGCTGTCCCTGCAAGATGCAGGTCTTGGGATTGATAGTGGCTAGAGTAAGCTGAAAGGCATTTGGGTAGTTAACAGATAGTTAGAAGCTTTGTATAGGAAAATGGTGAAAATCTGGGAGCCTCAGGGAGATCTTATCTTAGCTTTTCTCCTGAAGACAAGGAGGCACCACAGCTGCGGCTGGTGTGGGTACTAGTCACACACCCACACACACCCCCCGCCCCGAGAGGTCAGAAGTTTACTGGTGAGGAAGACTACCAGCCTTCATCCAACGACCCCCAGAGGGGACCCAGTGACCACCGAAGCGTCATACAGTGCGTGTGTGGGGAGGCGGGACGAAATGTAAACTATCTGCTGAATATTCTGATGAGTTCATGGAAGTATAAAAAATATGCATGTTTTGTAACTATAAAAGCAAACAAGTTTGAGTCCCTGGTGTGCATATTTGGAGGAATGATCCCCTATGCACCTGGCACCACAATAAAGAATACCAACTTAACAGCCTCATTGACTATTGAGTGAAATTTCTTCGAATCAGGGTGTGGTTTGTTTTTTTTTTGACCCATATAAAAAGTATTCTCAAGGACAGAGAGATAGAAATGACACAAGCTGGTTCCCCTACACCGCCTCTCTCAGGATACTGGCCTCAGAGGGGTTCATCTTATTTTGAGACTATAGCAAACGCACCTTGATGGAAGGACCCATTTCCAGCCTTGTGGTCTGAAAGCTGAGAAAAGCAAAACTCTCCTGCAGGTCGCCAGAGTAATTCAGAAAGCAGGGAGTGGACATAAGGGTCACTGCAAGCTTATGTGGCCTCCTGGTGTCACAGTGCAGCTCTGGAGACAGGACAGTTGCACATGAAGCCAAACATCTGTCTGGCAGGGAAAGGGAGGTCCGTGGGTGCAGAGCTACCCTAAGCTGGGGGCTGTGATCCTCCACTCCAGCCAGCCCCTGGATCTGGAGCCCAGCGACTGCAGAGGGGTGATGTAGCCAGCCTAAGCCACGACTCAGCCCTGGGTTGGTGCTCAAGCTGCTCTCCCAGGAGAATAAGCAAGCAAGAGGGATGCAGGAGGGCAATACAGAAAATGGGACTACTTTTGAATTGGGAGGGATCTGAAAATCATTTATTATAATTTTTCCAGGAAAAGAGGTAAAATCCTTTCCTCAAAAATTTTTGATTCCAAAGCATGTTTGGAAGCTTGCTCAGTTCTCACTTAAAAGAGTGAATCTGGGATCAATGAGGACTGAGTTCAACTGTTTTACTTCAGATCAGCTGTGCAGCCTAACTGCTGCAAGATACTTATCTCCCTTTGCATCCATTTCCCAGTGGAGCCAAAATAAAATGGAAACCTTTCCTTCTCTTACGTAATGCTCTGCCAGAGTTGGTATCCTGTGAGTTTTGTCTGGAAGGAGCTCTGGAGATCTCCCAGAGGCAGGACTGCTGCTAGCACTCAATCAGGTTGGCCGCAGCTGGGTCTGGCCACAGAGCCAAAGCCCACGTCTCGTGTGCTTGTGCAGCACTTGGCATGGTGGGACCCTTTTCTGGGATGAAGTTCGTGGAGAGCTCTGACTCATTGCAAAGGGAGGTTGAGCTGGAGTCTTCAACTCCCTCTGCAGACACCAGGGGAAGGAAGGCCAGATAGGGTACATAGCACCAACATCCATCCAGCCCACTAGCTTGTTCCTGTGCTGCCTTCACCTTCCGCAAAAACACCATCCTGAGGACTGTGACGGTTCAGGACCAGGTAGCCTGCCTGTTTGTTTTTTTCTGCTAGAGGCCAGAAACTTTGGAGGGAGGGCCGGCAGGAGAGCAACAGGCGCAGTTACTGACAGTCTGAGCCAGATTCCTATGTGCTGCCAGTACAAAAATAGCTGCCATCTTTGGATTTTATAGCTTTGCTTTGTTACAGTCTGGATCAGACTTTCAAAACAACCTTCAATAGACATAAATACACCTGTAATTGAAAACAAAGATGCCTGCAATGATTAACCGGTACTTCCCGACAGTAATTCCTGCACCTCTGTAACAGCAGTTAAAAAACAAGTGAGTTGAGATCACAGAGAGGAAACAATGGCACGCAAAACATAAGCCATGAGCCTCACTCACTATTTTTTCAACTTTACACTGTTGGATTACTTTCTTAAGCACTCTGGGGACAGAGACAGCAAAGAACAGCTTTCGTTGGCAAAGGCAGGCAGTTTCTCACACACGGCTCTATTTTCCATGGCTCATCCAGCAAATTGTACACTAAGCTGAAAAAACAGCAAGGAAGCAGTCCATCCAAGAGAGGCTGAGTACGCTGGATTTCACATCACCGTGTGCTGGCCGCCTAGCGCTGGTATTTGGCATGTACTGGGAACAGGTGGGAAGTGCTCCAGGTTGGGGAGACAGGAGCAGTGAGATGCTGGTGCTGCCCTGGGAGTGAGGATCTCGCTTCCCAGCAAGGCCACCTAAGCCTGCACGCAGCCAGAGGGGACACAGTCAGCTGTATTTGTCTTCTGGCAGTAACCGGGGATTCAAGTCATCCGGCCTAGGTCAGAGTCCAGGCAGCACGGATGGAATGCCGCGGCCACCCTTTCCCTGTTTAAAGGTCAGTTGTCTCTCATGTTCCCCCTCGCCACTGGAAGGCTCTGCCTGGTACAGCAGCATTTTTCCCATTCTTAGTCCATAACTAAAGCAGCCAAGATATGCTATTACTTTCCCTGCTAACGAAATATCACTTTATGCGGTGTCATTCTTTCGCACATGCCCAGATTCTTGAAACGCAGAGCTCACACTGGCTTAAGGCTTGCAAACAGCACGTACAATCGCTGCTTTGCATCTGCCAAGCCGGACATGCAAAGGAGCAGGTGGTCAGGGAACCGTTTCACCACTGTGCCAGGCCTGACCTGCGCTCCAGCGTGTCCGCGTCACCACAGGAAATCTGAAATCCTGGTGAGTGAAGGACAGTGTGTGTACTGCAGCTCTCAGAAACCATCTGGAAAACTTGAGTTCTGTATTCAAACTTTAAAACACCCAATCGATGCTTATGCTGAAGGTGCAAACCATACTGCCCAGACAATAGTGAAGAGCCAACTTGCAGAGTGACTGCCAGGAACTTACATTAGTGCTCTTGCCCTGATGTTATACTTGCTGTGCTCATGGAAGTTGCCGATCTGTTGCAAGTGCTGCTATTTTTAAGGACAGGGATACAAACAACCAAACCGTTTCAGTTCCCAGACTGACAGCCACTCTGGAGAAGCTTGTGTTTGGCTTGTGCTACGTCACAGGCCTTAAGCCCAGTATTCATAGAATGGTTTGGGCTGGAAGGGACGTTGAAAGGTCATCTAGTCCAAATCCCCTGCGGTGAGCAGGGACATCTTGAACTAGAGCAGGTTGCTCAGAGCCCCATTCAACCTGACCTTGAATGTTTCCAGGGATGGGGCACTGACCCCCTCTGGGCAACTTGTGCCAGTATTTCGCCACTCTCACTGTAAAAAATTTCTTCCCTTATACCTAGTTTGAACCTCCCCTCTTTTAGTTTAAAACCATTACCACTTGTCCTGTCATTACAGGCCCTGTTAAAATGTCTGTCCCCGTCTTTCCTACAGAATCCCTTTGAAATGCCACAATCAGGTCTCCCCGGAGCCTTCTCTTCTCCAGGCTGATCAATGCCAGCACCCTCAGCCCGTTCTCAGAGCAGAGGGGTTTCCGCCCTCGGATCATTTTTGCGGCCTCCTCCGGACCCACTGCAACAAGCTCCCGTCTCTGCGGTGCCGAGGACT
>VWZK01009584.1:151098-161788 GCA_013396935.1 Baryphthengus martii
GGTGAAGCCAGGTCGGCAGGAGCCGTGGTGGAGCGGCTCGGGAGGGAGCGCGGCTGGGCCGTCCCTGGAATGATCGGGGGCCATGAAGGGCAGCGGCGGTCGCGTAGGGACCGCGGCTGGACTGGGCACCGGGGCAGGAGGGGGCTGCGGCGACTGGACGGGAGCGGCCCGTGGGGCCAGTGGCGTGACTGCGAGCTGTTCCCCTGCAGCGTGATCCGGCTGATTATGCAGTACCTGAAGGAGAACAGTCTCCACCGAGCCCTCGCCACCCTTCAAGAGGAAACGACCGTGTCCCTCAACACCGTGGACAGCATTGAGAGCTTTGTGGCTGACATTAACAGCGGGCATTGGGACACAGTGCTGCAAGCCATACAGTCGCTGAAGCTGCCGGACAAAACCCTCATTGATCTCTATGAGCAGGTGAGCTAGTGCAAACTGCGCACGGCCTTTGCTGGTCTGGGTGGAAGCCCCTCTCTGGTGTTTTCCCTGCACTCTTTGCTGATGCAGATGTTTGTCTCTTGATACAGGTTGTGTTGGAGTTGATTGAGCTCCGGGAGCTAGGTGCTGCCAGGTCACTCCTGAGGCAAACAGATCCCATGATCATGCTGAAACAAACTCAGCCAGAGCGGTACATCCACCTTGAAAACCTTCTGGCCAGGTCTTACTTTGATCCTCGTGAGGTATGTTCCACTGTTCGTGGAGACCTCACAGTGATGTCTAGCATCTGCCCCAGCTGCTAACCATCTTTTCGTTCTGGGAGTGAGAACGTGCAGCTTCCCAGCTGCATGATTTTATACGTTTTATGAAGTGCTTGGGAAGTGATGTGTAACGCTTAATGATGAAGAAGCCGAGCAGTGGTTTTAAAGTATGCTGCGGGTGAAGTGGAGGGGTTTATACCTGTATCTTGCCATGGGAAGGTATCTGTGCCTTGCATTTCCTGTCTTGCACATGCAGGAAAAAAATATACCCTTTGTAAGTAAAATGTTGTATAGTAACAATAATAACAAGGTGTTACACTTCTGACTGATTATGTCAGGCTGATGTTTTTAGTAAAAGCATATCCCGAATGTTTCAAGGGTTAGTGCTAAAGAGAAGGGCTGTTTTAGCAGAAAATTAATCTGGAAGGGGCTTTAATTCAGAGCAGTGAGTGTTTTTATGGAAAGTAATAAAAGAATAATCACTTCATCAACTTTTCCCTAGGCGTACCCAGATGGAAGTAGCAAAGAGAAGCGAAGAGCTGCTATTGCACAAGCTTTAGCTGGAGAAGTCAGCGTGGTACCTCCATCTCGTCTTATGGCATTATTGGGGCAGGTAATTCTTGAAAAATACTTTTGTAGCTGTCTCAGTTTCTGCAGATCTTTGCCACTTAAAACTAACTATGATGTAGTTGATTCTCCGGCTTTATAAAAGTGAAGCTTAACTATTGCACATTTACATGTGGTATTGTTAAAAACAGTATTTTCTCCATATGGCAAGGATTTAGTGGTTATAGGAAAAGTCAACATTCCAGCAGTAAATTCCTTCACATATGTCCTGGTTTTAGCTGGGGTAGGGCTGATTTTCTTTTCTTAGTAGCTTGAATAGTGTTGTATTTTGGAGATAGTACAAGACAAATGCTGATAGTATCCTGATGCTTGTACTTTTTGCTAAGAAATCGTGTTTTACTGGTGTGCAGGACCACGAGGAGCTGGGGGGAGTGTGGCATATGTTAAGTCTTGTTTCAAGTACTTGTTTGCAGTAGATGTGCAAACATCCTAGGGCAAGGAACTGTTGCTGTATGGTGTTAATTAGAAGCAAGTGTTGATGAGAAACATATATGTTATCTGATGCCTAATGATATGGCTTTCACCTCCTCAAAAGGCATTAAAATGGCAGCAGCATCAAGGCCTGCTTCCTCCCGGTATGACGATTGACTTGTTTAGAGGCAAAGCCGCCGTGAAAGATGTAGAAGAAGAGAAGTTCCCTACGCAGCTGAGCAGACATATTAAGGTGATGTTTTATTTGATTTTATGTCTGTTATTGCTGCTTGTTCCTTTCTATGTTTTAAGTTGGGAGAGAAGAGTAAACCTGAAATCTTCTGTTCCCTTTTTTTTCTAAGCCATTTCCTTCCCCACCCCTCTCTTCCTTGCTTTATCTCATCAGGAAACTTTTCATGGGAGTCTGAAATGAGGTCTCTTAGCAGGATTGTGTGCTTATGGTGTTTGTGAATGATAAATTTATCAATTATTTCTTTGACTTCACAGTTCAGAATCATTCTGTTTTCAGAAGTGGTTTTCTTAGTCCCCTTCGTTTGTGCGAGGAAACAGTTGTCTTAAACTCATGTGTGTGTACATTAGCTACTTCAGCTAATAAAAAATTTAAATTTTCATCACTAGCTACTTCAGCTAATAAAAAATTTAAGTTTTCATCACAAACTACCATGTACCAAGGCTACTAATATGATCAGTATCTCCATTTTAAGGATTTTATCATAAAGTTTTCAAAAGAGAAAGAGAACTGTCCTGTAATGACATAGCTGTCCTGCTGCACTCAATGTGCAATAGAGAGTTTCCTTCTGGGCAGGCTTTCTCAACTTCACCAAGCAGCTCTATACAGTGAGAGGAGTTAGTTCACTGTAGTAGTTAACAGTTCTCAAACAGAACATAATGTTCTACTAAAGTCGTGAATTGGAGCTTGTGAAATCAATTTGTTGTGCTCAATAGCAGCTTAGCAAAAATGCTTTATCACATCTTATTGTTTTTACCAATGCATTGCTTGGATTTTTGTATTGATTACGGAAAAAAGTTGTCATGGTCACTTATATTTAAAATTTTTAAATAAAAAAATAAAAATACCAAACATTCACTGAAAGAAACATCATTCCAAGTGAAGCAGCTTGTACTACTACAGAAATTTCTGAAGTCTGCTAGTGATATATGTTTGGTACTAGAAAGGTGTTGTGTTTGTTAATGTACACAGTTTACTGCAAACCCAAAAATTGGAAGGCAGACAGCCCAACTGCTGCAGTAAGTATGGAGTGTTTGATGCAAATTTCACAGATATTACTGGAGTGAAAGGGTTTTTTTGGTTTGTTTTTCTGAAGTGCTAATATGCAAGTATTGTCAGGGTTCTTTTGTGTACCTTGACATTAAATTTGTAATTGTGCACCTCTAGAAAATACTGCAATTTTGGCACCAAAATGAGAGTACAGTTTTGATTTAATGAGTTTGTCCTTTTAAATTGCTTATTAATATTAATTTATGTTCTCCTATAAAACAGTTTGGGCAGAAGTCGCATGTGGAGTGTGCTCGGTTTTCCCCAGACGGTCAGTATCTGGTTACTGGCTCTGTGGATGGTTTCATTGAAGTCTGGAACTTCACTACTGGAAAGATCAGGAAGGTAAGTTGCACCTTATTTCCCATGGGTAGGTCACTGGCCAGAGCACCTTGTTTTATTCGTTTGAGATTATTCTTTATGTTTGTTTTCATTCTTCAGGGACTCTGAACCTGAAAAGGATATATGCTTGAGTGATTCATATCTGGAATCTTTGTGAGGGTTTAATTGTCTGGTTTGTCATAGACATCCCTGTGTGATAACATTATTTATTTTTTTTTACCTTTCTGGATCATTGTTGTTTTAAAAAAAAAGTGACAGTAGCACTGCCCAGTTATTATAAGGCTGTGAGCTCTGCTTGATGATAAGTTATGAAATATAGCTGAAGTTAAAACTGCTAGTACTTTTGCTCTGCACTTTAAAGTATATTTCACTGAATTAGCTGTTTTGATTGGTAAATCTTACGCTTTCATTTAGGATCTGAAGTACCAGGCACAAGATAATTTTATGATGATGGATGATGCAGTGCTGTGCATGTGCTTCAGTAGAGATACAGAGATGCTCGCAACTGGAGCACAGGATGGAAAGATCAAGGTACCGAAATGTTTATATGGTATGCTGGTGGGTGTGGTTGGTGACCAGAAAGATTCACTTGCAGTGAATTTCTCTTGCAGTAGTGTTGTAATTCCAGGTAGAGGCAAATGAAGTTTAGCGTGGCTCAGGCATGGATACCTATTGCCTCTAATGTTTAAGCTTCTGTGATCTTATAAGAAAGTAACCACCTCTGTTTCAATTTGCTGTTTCCTCTCCAGGTGTGGAAAATCCAGAGTGGTCAATGTCTGAGAAGATTTGAACGAGCACACAGTAAAGGTGTTACGTGCCTTAGTTTCTCTAAAGACAGCAGCCAGATTCTTAGTGCTTCTTTTGATCAGACAATCAGGTAAATAAACTCGAACACATGTGGGCAGCAGTGCAGGAGAAAGCAGAATTTTCACGTGAAGCAGTTAAACTTCTGAATGTAGATTCATTTGACCGGGAATTTGATCCTTTTGCATTGAGTTTTAATACTAGGAAGAGAACATGGCTGCTGTGGGTTGGGGAGGATCAGTTTGAAAGCTTGACTTTTCACCTTGCTTTGCTTTTTGGGCACGTGTTCTTCCTAGCAGTCTGACATGGAATACTAGAGAATAAACCCTGGAAGAGAGCCAGGCTGATGAACCCTGAGAACTTCAGGAGCAGGAGCTGCCGTTTGTATCTGTAAATGGCAGTACAGCCTTCCCTGTGCTTTAGAGTGCTGCTTTTTTTTGATCTGAGTATCCCTTCGGGTAGGTATTGTGTATAAGGGAAGGCTGAGAGATCTGGGCCTGATTGGCCTGGAAAAAGAAGTATGAGAAGGGGCTGGGTTGCCTCATCTGGAGGCAGTCCTAGATAAGACAGTGCCAGACTCCTCAGATGGGTGGTTCCTACAAGGGACAACCTCCAGGAAGTCAAACTTTGAAAACTTTGTTTTTTCCCATGGGAAAACAGCATTGATTAAACAATGCTGAGATGGTTGGGTAAGGCTAGGGACGGATCTTGACTTTCAAGGCTAAATTGAACAGGACCATCAGTGACTTGGAAGTTAGTGAGCTTTAAGAGCAGTGGAATAAAGATCTTCTGAGGTCTCTTCCAGCCTAAGTTACTCTGTGATTCTCTGACATGTACAACTGTTTTGGAATTTGTTAGAGAAAAGTCACATGGCCAGATGGTTTATGAACTTGCAAGAGGAAAAAACCCAAACTTCTTTCAGTGATGAAAAAGAACCATAGAGACAGGATCAGTGAAGAAAAAAATTTCTTCACTCTCAGAAGATAATTCCCATTTTTCCTGGCTGTGTCTACAATTCTGCTTTTGGGGATGGGAATTCTTTCCATTTCCATTTCTCATGCAAACCATCCCTTGCTGAGTAGCACCAGCCCCTATATTGGGATAGAAGCTGAGGGTTTTTTTAACCAACCTGTATACATCGCTTTCCCAATGTCTGTGTGACATTCCTGTTGGGCAGTGAAACTGCTCATGATGTTGAAGACTCACAAGCTGGGATCTTCGCAGCCCAGGAATGGGAATTGTGACTTTGGAGTCACTTTGGTGCACAATCCGGTTAATGTAGTTTAACAAATTAAGTGTGTCAGCTGAGTTACTGTGGCTGGATATAAGATCTGTCTGCAGAGAATCCAAGGAAGTATTTCCCTTTTAATGTGGGTGGGCTAAGCTGAGCAAATTTTACCTGGCTCTTCCCATTTGCTAAGACTTAGAAGCATACGCTTACTGCAGCTTATCTCGTGTGCAGATAATCCCTTAAACTGTGATCAAGCAGTGGATTCTTGTGGGACCAGTCTGAAGGTGGTTGGGCTTGCATCTGTGCTCTAACAAAGCTCAAGTGTCTGTGCAACCTGTGTAGTGCAGACTAGGCATAAATTATAAAAGAATTCCATGTAGACAGTACCTCTAGAGGTCTCTAGTCTAATCTGATTCTCAAAGCACAGCTGAACCTTTCAGTTTGAACAGCTTGCTCAGAGCCTTGTCCGACTGAGCCCTCAAAATCTCTCTGGGTGGAGACCTTGCTGCTTCTCTTGGCATCTGTCCTAGAGCTGTACAGCCCTCTTGGAGAAGATCCTATTTGGACATGAGAAGAAGTGTTGGTGTGCTTGTGGTGTTTTTTTGTTGGGTTGGGTTTTTTTTTGTTTGGTTTGGTTTTGCTTTGGTTTGTTTTTGTCTTTTTTGTGTGGTGGTTTTCTTCTTTTTTCCCCTCTCCTTTGTAACTTGTACCCTGTGCCTCTTGTCCATTAGCAGTGACCTGTGAGAAGAATCTGACTCCCATTTGCTCCGTAAAAACTAGTTAGGTAGTGATATTAACCAAATAGCTAATTTTTTTTTTTCAATGTTCAGTAAGGACTTAGATATCCTTCTTCTCTTTCTTTCTTTCTTAAAGGACCATTGCAGTGTAGATAAAAGCAAGAATGGAAGCTAGCCGTTACTTTTTAATACTAGCAGATAGTCATAAAAATCCTCAAACTCAATTCTAATGTAAGTTACCAGATGGTCAGCAGCCTCATCAAACCCTTGTTCCTGCAGCTCTTGGCATTAGCATTTGTGTAGTGCAGTAATTATGATTCTGCATCTATTTGGCGTCTTATTTCTGAGTGTAATTTGCTCACTGCTGGGTAGATAGGGCTTGCAACAAAGCCTTCTCTTGCTGCACAGATACTCTGCTGCAGCTGAAAGCAGCTCAGGTCAGTTTTTGTCTAGTTCAATTATTTTTCTTTGGGGTTATTCTGACAATAGTAATTTGTTTAACTTTTCTGTCTTATGAGGAAGGGAGCAATGAGATGCTCACAAACTTTTAACTTCTCTGGGCTGAACACACCCAGCCCTCTCAGCCTCTCCTCATGCATCACATGGTCCAGCCCTTTGGCCATCTTAGCAGGGGCCTAAGACTGGACACAGTCTTACAGAGGTGACTACACCTCTGCCAAGTAGAGGGGAACCTTGATCTGCAGACTGTGCCTCTCCTGGTGCATCTGGTGTGTGGCTGGGTTTCCTCAATGCCACCCCAGGCTGCTGCCTTGCACTTTGTCCTCCCCAAGGTCCTCTGCTCCGCTGCAGACTGCTGCAGACGGTCAGCCCCCAATTGGTTCTGATGCCTGAGGTTGTTCTGGAACAATCTGTTCTCAGCATGATGAGGTTTCTCTCAGTCCATCTGTCTGGTTTGTCAAGGTTTCTAACTTCCTCATCTGTCGTTTTCAAAACTGCAGGATGTGAGGCTTGCATTGTGAACCGGCTTGGTCTGGTGCTTGGTGGCAGCGTATGTTTTATGTTGAATGGGATGGTGCTGTATAATAAGTTTCATGGCTTTAGGCTCTTGCCGTTTTGTCTCAGAAAACTCAAGTGATACTGGTGGTACTCCTTTAGATGAAAATGAAGAGATATGTGGATCTGTGGATCTAGAGGCAGTGAACAGGAATTACAAAGCGTCTTAATCAGGGATGTTAATCTGTTTAAATCCTGATATATATGAACTATAGCATAGGCATTTAAATTGAAACTATGTAAGGTTGAATGTTGAATCAAGGACAGAAAGCTTCAAACAGAACAAGGAATTTCATTCTCAGGGTTTCAGATTTCTGCTTGAAAACTAGTTCTGTAGCTACTGAGTGCTGCAATTTAAGGCTGATACAGATTAGCCGTGTAATTTTCTTTTAGATAACTGAGCAAACTCGGCAGAGTTTCACAGTAAAAAGCAGCAGCAGCAGCTTGTGAAAGAAAAATTCTGGCTGGTTGTAAGAAAAGAACTTTTCTTAACTCGGTTGCACAAAGCCTTGGTCAGGGCCCTGAGCAGGCTAGCTTCACTTGAAGTTGAGGAGAGTGTTAGGCTAGAGACTTCAAAACTTAATTCTTTTATTTTTGCTTTGTCAGCTTTGTAGTTTCCGCTTTTATGGTCTTGTATTCTAATGTGTACAGTACATATTACACACAGGTCCTTGGGGCTGAAGGTTAATGGACTTTCCCTAAGCTTTTCAGAGCAGCACGTAATGTCTTTGATGAAAGGGGTTTGGTGATGAAGAGTTATGGCTTGTGGGTCTTTAGTGCTTCTTATTGTTACCTGTCAAAGGTATTTCAGATTTAAAATACAGTGAAGTAAGTCAGAGTGTGATTCAGACTATCTCAGTTGCTCACTCAGTTGTAACCTCTGTTTTGTGACAGGATCCATGGTTTAAAATCTGGGAAGACTTTAAAGGAATTCCGTGGTCATTCTTCCTTCGTCAATGAAGCTACTTTTACTCAGGACGGCCACTATATTATCAGTGCATCCTCTGATGGCACAGTGAAGGTAAGAAGCAGCATTTAATAAATAACGCATTCAGACTCTTTGCACATCTTAGCTGGTTTGTGTAACTGCTGCAGTCATCGGTTATCTGCAGTAAGTTGCCTTTCTCCTTGTGACCTTTGCTGTGGATTGGTGTAAAGGAATTGATGAAACTAATGGGTTTTACATTTATTTTTCATGCTAGGTGTGGAATGTGAAGACAACAGAGTGCTCAAACACCTTCAAGTCTCTTGGCAGCACTGCTGGGACAGACATTACTGTGAACAGTGTCATTCTGCTGCCTAAAAACCCAGAACACTTCGTTGTTTGCAACAGATCGAATACAGTCGTCATTATGAATATGCAGGGACAAGTATGTGATCTTACTGATGTCTTTCTAAGTCTCGCTCAGTTATTTTAAGAATACCAAACCCCTCGCTAATAACCAAGCTTTGGGTTAAACCTGATTTCTCCAGTTTGCTTTCATGACAAACTGTTCTGTACCCAGGTTATAGAACAGCTTGACTTGCAGAAAGCAATTGCAGCTATGGAGAAATCCTGTGTTCTAAAGAGACTGAGCACTGCCTGAATGTTTTTGCCCTGGATATAATGGTGTGCTGCAAATTAATCCTGTCAAATATTTTTGGGGGGGTATCTTTACAGATTGTAAGAAGTTTTAGCTCTGGTAAGAGAGAAGGAGGTGACTTTGTCTGCTGTGCGCTTTCGCCTCGTGGTGAATGGATCTACTGTGTTGGTGAAGATTTTGTGCTCTACTGCTTTAGCACAGTAACCGGCAAGCTGGAGAGAACTCTGACTGTAAGTTCTTCGCTTTGAGCTGTTGCAGGGTTGTAAACCCAGAGATGATACAAACGTTTGCTATTTATGAAGTCCGTAAAGGGAAGTCCATAGGGGAGAGGTCTCGTACTGAGGCATCTTTCACCTCTGGTAGGCATGATTGGTAACAGACACTCCAGAGCTCTTGGCTGTAGAATGTCAGGAGGTTTTTAGAACCGTTTTAATTCTAGAAGTTACAAAAATGTTTACCCACCAAGCCAAGAGTGAAATGGTTCAAAATTAACTTGAACTGGAGCATGTCTTTGCCTGGGCTCCATCTAATGGAGAACCTGACCAGGTTGTCAGGTTTAAAGCTGTCAGGGTTAAATTTGCCTTGGATTAAACTAAAGAGGAATAATGTCTTGACTGTCTAAATTTAATGGGGAACACTTAGATGTTGTGGATTTCAGTAGATGAAAACCTTCACTGAACCTGCCCTCACCCAACAAAAAGTAACTGCTATGTCACAAAACCTGTTTGTAACTGGAACTTAGTATTGGGAGGGTTTGTTCCTCTGCTTTTTCTGTATTCAGAAAGCATGTTAAACGTCAGTCCTGCTTTCTCGCAGTTCTTGTTTGAGAGAATATTTGGCTTGAATTTCCTGGCTTTTGAATGAAACAAGAATCTTCTGATGAATCTTTGTGCTTATTCTCTAGGTTCATGAGAAAGATGTCATTGGCATTGCTCATCACCCTCACCAGAACCTGATTGCCACGTACAGTGAAGATGGCCTCCTCAAGCTCTGGAAGCCATAGCTTGATTTTGCAGTGAACTATGAAGTGTGCCTGTTAGTTGCAGGTTATTGGTGTTTGTGCTTAACAAGGTCTAGATACACAAAGTGTGATATTTCCTCAATTTTTTGTTCAGTTTTCCAGAGAATGACGTTTTTACTTCTTGGTCTAAAGTCATGTAGATTGATCCTTAAATCTAGCATCAGTTAATTTCAGATGCTTTCATTTTTACCAGATTAGCTGAAACAACTTCAGTGAGGGTGTTTTTTCTGTCTCCTGAAGTCTGTACTCTTCCTACAATGTTTATAAAAGTTGAACAAGCTAGGAACTATACACACTTGCAAGTGGTTGCTGACGTCCTAGAATACAGTAAAATGCTTTTTTTTATTTAAGTGAATTATGTGGCACGGGAAACCTGTCTCTTCTGCCCTGCTGAAACAAAGGCACAGTTTTCCTGGAATGCAAGTGAGGTCTCCTCACCGTGAAGGCAGAGGCTTTTCTAGTCCAATGGGTTTTGCTGTGTTCAGTTTTCACTATAATTCTTCCAAGTGTATATACAAAGTATATACACTTGGAAAAATACACAGCTTCCTGGGGAAGAAACTATTCTTCCCCATCCCCCAGCACTTCCTGCTGTAAACCTGCCTAATGTGGCAGTGAGATGGAGTTGTTTCTTTTTTTTTGTTTTTGTTTCTTTTGGTGTTTTTTTTTCCACAGGGAGTGTTTTTGTTTGTTTGGTGGGGGACACCTGTTTTGTTCTGTTGGTTTTTTTTCTTCACTTCCAGACTAAAAGGAGTTATTACCTAGGCCTTCTTCCTATAAGCGCATAATGTCTTCAGACCTGCTCTAACAGAAGCAGGCCACAGGGGATCAATATTTTAAAACATGCAAAGGCCGGTTTGCATAGGCTGAGTTCCTAGTGCTGTGAGGCTTCACATGCTGCAGCTGTTCTGTTTTTTTTTTTTTT
>VWZK01009584.1:164336-174841 GCA_013396935.1 Baryphthengus martii
GACTGGGCCTGAGCCCCTGGTTGCCTTGTATATGCCACTCGATGGCACTCTGGATGAACTGCTCCATAACCTTGCCAGGCACTGAGGTCAGGCTCACAGGCCTAGAGTTTTCTGGATCCTCCTTCCGGCCCTTTTTATGGATGGGCGTCACATTGGCCAGCCTCCAGTCATCTGGGACCTCCCCAGTTAGCCAGGACTGGTGATAAATGATGGAGAGATCGTATAAGGGAATTTTTTGGCTCCCCAAGGAGCAAGATACAAGGAGATGGATGCTGCTGAATCGAAGGGAGTCACAGTTTTACCATTATGAAATGGTTCCTTTGTGTCCCTTAGCCTACAAAAACTCCCTGTGTACTACCAGATTCTGATCCTGCCTCTGCTTTGCAGGGCAGGAAATGGCATGTGCTTGCCTGGGAGCCAGCACCTGCTGCTGCCAACTAGTTAAGCCTTTCCCATCTTCCCAAATTAGAAGCTTTGTAAAGTTCCTAAAGAAAACATGGAACCTGGCCTTTCTTATCTGTGGTTTTGGCCCACTGATGCAGCCTGTCCAGATCCCTCTGCAGAGCCTTCATACCTTTAAGCAGATCAACACTCCCACCCATCTTGGTGTCACCTGCAAACTTGCTGAGGGTGCCCTTGATCCCCTCATCCAGGTCATTGATGAAGATCGATACAGAGAACAGGGCCCAGTACTGAGCCCTGGGGAACACCCCTTGTGACCTGCCTCCAACTAGATTGAACACTCATTTGGGTGAAGCTGCTAGTGAAAAAATCATAGGGGCAGCTGCTTGCTTGCTTGACGCTGCAAGTTCACACCAGATTTGGGATGATTGAGTTTACCCCCCCAGGTTGAGCAGCGTTCTCACACTGCTGCTGTGTAGCAGGCAGACAAAGCAGAGAGGAGATGATGGTTAGGGCTCTGAAGTCTTACAGGCAGAAGCATAAATGAGAGCAGGCTCTTACATCATTCTGCAGTGGGCGTTCTCAGTTTCACAGCAAACTTGTGGACTAGAGGAGTGGCAAGCCCTTCATGTCTGGTGTGGAGCAGAAAGAATCAGACTAGACTATAAACTTGATGACGTGAATTTGGTGGTATTGACACTGAAACAACTGAGGTTCTGAAGGGTTGGATTACCACTCTGGTGGTTCTGGAAACAGCTATTTTGTGCTACTGTATCCTCAGTTTCTACAGCTGTCCATTTGCTACGTTCTCCAAAATGAAGAACTATCCCATATACTGCAGCAAGAAGTCAGAAAAAAATGTCTTATTTTTCAGTGGCACGGAAGAGGTTTTGCTGCTTGCTGTAGCTGTATGATACTTACTTCTCTCATATTCTGTGTAAGAATCTTGGAAGAGGCCATACATTGCACTTGGTATCTCACGTGAAGGTCTGGGCCCTCCCTGCTAGCTCTTGCCTTCATTTGCTACTGCCTTGCTGAAGGCTTACTCTGCTGCTGCCAGCATACCTCCTTGGGACATCGCTTTCACGTCAGTCAACAGCTCATTTGAAAGCAGAATGCAAAACTGGTGGTGTTTCTGCTGCCCACCCTGTTTCAGCAGCATCATCCTTCCCCAGGCAGCTCTGCTAAGGCTTCTGGTCAGCTAGACCTGGCTCACGCTCTACAGACTAGTTGTGTTGACATGAAGCATCAACTGGCCAGCCTAGGCTTAAGGCAGGGACACATTACCTCAACTGCGGTGATGTGGGTGTGGTGAAAGAAAAATTAAAGTATCCTTGGGGGAAAAAACTATGGAGTGGAGTTTTTTTTATGTGATATAAAGTCATCTGATGCAAAATAATGTCCTATTATCATCCTGAAGGCACTGCACTGAGCTTGGCTTGCCTGAGCTGTTTTGATCCAGCATTTAACAAAAAACCCACATGTGCTTACAGAACTGGAAACAAGCAGTGTATTTGAGCGTTGGTCAGTCTCAGGACCCCTGTGCAGAAGCCTCAGACCTCACCAGAGGCAGGATTACCCTCTGTTCCTCCTCTTGACTCAGACAAACTGTCCTACTGATAAAGCAAAGGCTCCTGCTGCTCACATTTGCACAGCTCGCTGATGAGCCCATTCAGCTAAAATCTGGAAAGACACTTTGCCTACAGAATTTTATCCCTGCTGAGGCAAAAGAAAAAAAATAAATGGTGAAACATGCAGGGATCACGATTCTGCTGGTATCCGAAAGGGAACTACATTTGACATACAAACCCAGCTGTCTTTACAAAATAAAACCTGTAACTCTAAGAACTAGAGATGTTTTTTAAAACTGAAGTTACAACACACATACTGTCATGTAGCAGCTATTTACGGGAAGAAAAATAGAGTTCTCTTTGTGACACTTTTGCTCCAAAGCAGTATGAAAAGCATAAGCTCTGTCCCAGGCCAGATGGTAGAACAAGACTACACTACCCCACTAGAGGTTAAATCTGGACCTGTTTTCTCAGCACATTTTCTGAAAGAAGTTTTTTGCTAAGATTCTTCTGTGAATAGCTGCCTAAAAATAAGGGGGTGGTGCCTTTAAGCCAACATCTGGTCTAAGAAAAGAGGCAATGAACCATTTTGTAATTATATTGGAAATGCTTCATCTACAATAATCAGAACATTCATACAGAACTTTCAAGAGTCAGCTTAAAATAATGCACACAATACATTAATTTCAGAACATCCTAGATGCATCAGTTGGTTGTATTCACCGACAGCAAGTTAACTCTCCTCTGCAGGTTCACATATGCCCACCAACAGGGCTGGTGCTGCTTTCTGTAACACACCCCTGTGGGGTATCTGGTTTCAGCAATCAAGGTGGAAGTTGAGCTCCACAAGCCAGCAGGCTGACAGATTCTAAACCCCATGTGTGCTGATAAAGCCTGGAGGCTTTTATTCATGTGCAGTAGTGAAGGAAGCTCCTGCAGCAACCGAGCAACCACAGGCTCTGCAGAGCGTGGCACAGGACAGCAGCCAAGTGGTAATCAGTGATGAACCAAAGCAAGCTTCACATCTAGCTCCAGGCTCAGACCAAAGCAGGCAGAGGAAGGGACTATGTGACCTTAAGCACAGTAGCTTCAGGGCTTGTGGAGCACATGACTTTAATAGGCCTGGGAAAAATGACCACAGCCTTGTCAGCTTCACCTTTTATGTGGTTGCATCAGAGCCAGACCCTATTTAACAAACACCAGTACAAGCCCAAAACATTAACATGTTATCTTAACAGGTACAAAACTTAACTATATCTTACCATGAATTATAAGTACTTGTGCATACTTTATTAACAGAGTATAAGATCTAAAATTCCTAAAAAGAACACCACAGAATCTTAGTATAAGCCTGGGCAATTGCACACATACAGGAATTACAAGGCTTGGAATAAAAGACAAGCAGGTAAGGGAGTTTCCTTGACCGAGAGGCAGAAGTGAAGTACAATCCCCTTCATTTGAGCTTCCATCCTGGAGCTTCGTACAAATTGCAAAGTCAGTTTAATTACTTAGTTTATTTCTTTATGCTTTTAGAAACAACTATGGCTGGATAAAATAACAAATAGCAGGAAGTGAGGGTGTAGTCCTTCACTCATCCACTAATGCATACAAAACAAACATCACAAGTTATTCACTGGCCCTTTTACGATGTCTGACATTGAACACCGCCTCTGGGGTGATGCTCGTCATCTTCATAGACTTCTCCATTATAGTGGTGTTTTCTTTTTTGAGATGGATCAAAGTCCACTAAATCCACTTGTTCCATTTCCTCAGTTTCTTCTATTTCCTGCCTTGTAGGTAGCAGTTTTTCAAGTAAAGACAGCTTATCTGAGGAGAGGAAGCCATTCTCTGGGAAGTTCACCTGAAATTATCAAGAACTGGGGTTACTCAAGGCTGCCCAAATTGGCCTTTTTCCATCCCACTACACATCAAGTATCTGCCCAAGCCCACTTCATCATCACAGATGACTTAAACATAGTGGTTAAAAAACACTTAAGCTACTAGACTATTTAATGCCTGCAAGACATCAGCTTCTATCTCTGGCAATATGACCAAGTCTTATGTGACATTTCTGACACCTCAGGCTGCTCTCTGCCATCACCATAGAAGTAAAGTGGAGGACATATCACCATCAGAGATACGGCTGAATCTCCTCTAAAACCACAGCAGGCAGCCTGCTGGCATAGCTCCCAGTATTAGCTTTTCTCCACAGAAGAAACCAGCGTTTTCGAGCCCATTCTTCTGCTACAGCACAGAGGAAATTAATAACCCACTCTTCTTATAGGATGATACAAACTAAAGAACATGCCAAGCAAACGCAAATTCACAAGGTAGCCAAAGAAATTTTTCTGGTACTTAATGTAATTTCAGCACAGAGTGTTCCAGAAGTTCTCTGTCCTGAACTGTAACTGTGATGAATTACATGTTTTCACCACTGTGAAAAACACCGGACTAGGATATCTGATATTTGGTATTTCTTCTTGATTGAGGTAATGCTTAGAGGTTAAATTTTGGATGGATGTTCAGTGCTGCACTGTGCCACGAAAGCTGATGGACTTACCCGGAATTCTATGATCAGACGTCCTTTTTCATATGGTCTGCGATAAATTGGCATACCTTCATTCAACACAAACTTCATAGTCCCATGCTTGATAACCTGGCCTAAAAAAAAAAAAAGAAATAAAAGAGACCCCAAAAAAGGGAAGGGATCCATACAGATGACAGAAGCAGCTTTAACTCCACTCAATATTTATGTATCCTTCTACAGTGTGGTCAGATAGTTACACCAATACGTAGCAGTCTAAACTGGGACTTACTGCCTGGTAACTTCTGAGTAGGAAAAGAGGCTGATGACTACATTACATTATTGCAACCTTTGCTATGCTTCCCAAAGGAAGCATACTTACAAATTTATTAAGTGCTCCATCAGTTCCAGAGACCCACGGCCTTCAATTCTCATGAGGTATCCTCAGGATACAAGTATGTCCATGAGGTAAGGTCTGTTACTATATCACGCAAAGAGAAAATTACTGCTGACTGCTATCCAAACCCCCTTTTTTTGTTTAAAGATTTGTACTGCAAAAACTAAGAAAAAAGCTTGATAGCAGCACACATCCCTTGTACATCAAGACAGGATGTTTCTGTTCCTTAGATTTCCATCTTACATTCACTATATAGGGACTTCTAGCAGAAAGCAAAAACCAACACTTACCAGGATGGGAGGTGATAATAATAGTTCTATTATCCAGCGTTGTGATAGGCTTTTGAAAGCCACATAGTGCTTCAACCAGTTGAATATCCATAGACATAAGAAGGTCTTCATCTCGTCTAAGGCAGAATCAACCAAAAACAGTCACAGAGAGGGTGAAGCAGTAAAAGGACCATACCCCACTTTTGTGCTTAAGTTGGCAAGGACAACATAACCATAATTTTAATAAAAGCCTGGGCAGTTAAAAAAAGAATATTGAATATTGACGCAGCACCTGATGCTAGCAATTAGAGGAATGACTCCTGTGCTGAGAGCCATTATTGATCGAGCCTGGCTAGTGAAAGCACACGAGCATTTACTGAAAAAAATAAATACAGCAAGGCTCACTTGCATCCAGTTTCACTTCCACAGCTCCTTCCCAATTCTAGGAAAAAGTTCTCTCAGCCTCCTAAATTCTGTAACTGATTTACATAGATTAATGTTTTAAGTGCACCAGCTAGATCTATATGATTCTGTCACACTCGCCTTCTGACGATCCAGTATTGGGGAAATTTGAACTGGTGATGGCCACTCCAGGTTATGATGAAAGTAGGAAGAAATGTCTGGAAGAGATAATGCAATTGCTCTACAATTTTTTGTTTGCCTATTCTGACTTCAGTATGGCAGTGCTAGTGCTGTCTGCATGCACTGCATGTTCAAGGGCTATAAAATCCTCCTGCCTATTCAAAGAACTTTGTTATTTCACTCACTGTTTTAGAGGTCTCTGGAAGGAGACTTGCCTGAAAAGTTAATTTTAGACTCCAACAGGGAAAAGGGAACATTTCACTTGTCCCAGAGCAGCACAACTCCATAGGACCAGTAACATCAAGGGTCATGTAAGGATAACAGAACTGAAGGCAGTGGGCAGAAAGATGGACAAAAATAAGCCAGTGAAGTTGTGACTTGAAGTCCCAGGTAACCACACTAACAGCTTGGCCCTGACCATCCCTTCGGCACAGCTGATTTAGTATCTAGTTTCACTGGACATTAAGAAAAATCAGCTGAGTAAGCTTATCCAAAGCAAACAGAACCGATTCTTAACCTGTCAGCTCAGTGTCCCTTGGCACTGGATTCTGGCACCAACTTCCAGAGCTCAGCACCATAGAACAGTAAGGCAAGACCAGCTGCTGGTTTCCCAAGAACCTCTGGCTCACTGTTCCTATTTACAAGCACAATGTCAGCGGTTGGTGTCTAGAAACGCTTTTCCTAAATCCGCTGATTCCCTCATTACTGCTCTGAACAGAAGCAGTGAGACATCAAGAGCAATATATTTGAGGTGATCAGTGCTGCTGTTAATCAAATCAAAACGTACTGGGCGGACTCATTCAACAAACAGTAACTTGAAACAGGGAGGCTTGCAACACCAAGCAGCACTGTCCAGTACCAAGAAATACTTAAGACACAGTCCGCGCCGCTTGAGTCACTTCTGCTTTCGCAAGAAAGCGCAGACAGGAATGATTGCCCTGACCAGTGAACTCAGGTAGAAAATCAAGTGTGGGAAACCATCCTTGGTTAGAAGGACGCACACTATATTCAGTTCGTTTGTCGTTAAATAAAATCCATGAGTACAAGTACACACAAGTTTTCTGTGCCTTGCAGCCAAGCGGGCAATGAGCAGCTGCCTACACTAAACGGTAAGCTATGAAAGAAAGAGCAAGGAAATAATCACAAATACTCACATCTGTGAAACAAAATCTCCGCATTTTAAGAGTTCTTAACATTCAAGATTTGTAAATTCTTAATAATCATTTTGTTTGCCTTCCATGGTTAAGTTCACAGAAGAGTATCTTGTGCCACTAGAACACAAGGGGCTGTGACTAGGTGTCCCAGGACTCGTTCCTTTAGCCACCCAAGCAACCTCACAGGTGAGTTCTAGCCACCTGATTCTACCTACTATTTCCAGTAGATAAAAGACGAGTGGTATCCACGGAAGCATGTGGACAGGCATCTCAAGAGTCAGCACAGAGGGTTTCCAGAGTTTTTACCTTGTAAATACAGAGTGGTCTTTTTGATCCAAGACAATAATAATATCCCCTGGCTCTAGTCCTGGCTCTTGGTCCCCTTCACCATGGAATGTTATTTTCTGACCATCTCTCATTCCTATTGTAGAAAACAAACAAACATTTTTCATCTTTTTAAGTGAAAAGCAGCAATAAGAAATATTTTCACAGGCACAAACATCTACCAGGAGATCTCTGGATATTTAAATTAGAACATCAAGAACTTCTCTAAGTATTTTTTTTTTCAATTCAGAGACATGTCGATCAGATTTTAGTGGTGTCAACTTGAACTATGTTTCAAGACCATTAAGCTTAATTGTAGTACAAAGCAGCCACCTGCCAAGATAAAATTCATTAAGGGAAACAGTATCAAACCAACTCTTATTATATGCACAAGAACCGATAACAGAAACACTGTATACAAAATACATTTTGGGAGCGAGTGACCAATCAGCTTCTTCAGCTTTATAAATCCACGTGGCAGAGCTACTTACGAAACATGATCTCAGTGCCTACTGAGTGCAAGAAGCACTCTCCCTGGGACTGTAACCATCACTTAAGAAACCCATTTCACCCACACAAAAGTCTTAAGTCATAAATTCTAGCTGCCTCATGCTAGCTCAGTCTGTTTTTCTGTAATGAAGGGAAAAGAAACTCTTCTCAGTGGCGTCCTTGCCTAAAATGGCGATAATATATCTTTACTAGCCCTCACATTCAATGTTACCACAGCATTTCCCCCCCTTAAAAACAAACGGAGGCATTGCATACGGTGTGCTTACACTTACAACAGCTGCAGGTGACAACCAGGCACATGTCTGCAGGAGCCACGTGCTCGTCAGCTTACTCTATCTCACCAGCTGCACTACTCCAGAGACCTCCCCCCCAGTGCCTGAGCAGCCTCCTCAACAGAGATGCACTTGTCCCTCGGCACGGTCACGCTCTCCCATCGCCATGAGGGTTTGTGTATCAAGCGGGCAAAAAGCACCGGCCCCGGGCAGCACTGTCAGGGTTGCACAGCAAGCAGAGTCCTAAGCACCCGGGGCTTAGCACCGTCTCTGCACCCTGTTACTGTAGCAGACCTGGTTCCCCTTCACACTGAAACACAGTAGAAGTGATCGGAGTCTGCAGCGCTCCTCTACAGGCAGGTAAAACCCACTAGGCAAGCCAAACCCACTAGCACTGAGTTGTAGTTTAATAAAAAAATAGATTTTAGGTCCAACAACCCGATCAAGACTCATACAAGGTTGCTCAAAAATAATTCACTGCTTACGACATCGAGGGTTTCAGAACTCACTTAGTTACGTGCACAGCTATTAGATGAGAACATAGAAGTAGTCGGCCTTGCCTAAAGACAAGCCTCATACTTTTTAAAGGTAGCAAAAGGCAATTTTATGGTATATATTCAGCAGTGTTACTCACCAAATCAACACCATGCATTTGCTAAAGCTTCTGTTTTAGTGCTGCAAAGTCAGTCAGTACATCCAAGCTCAAAATTTCACCTCAGTAAGACACCTCACCTTTGTCAATGTGAACTTCTAGGATCTTCTTCTCTCTTACAATTTTTCTGCCAGTGCAGCTCTTACACCGGTCCTTGGGGCTGATACGCTCCCCATGCCCCTGACACTCCATACACACAGACTGGATTTGCTGCACCATTCCTGGCCCAATCTGGTGAATTCTGATCTGCATGCCTGTTCCTCTGCAATTAGGACAGCACTCTACTGCACCTTTTTTGCCACCGCGACCTGAGGAGAATGAAAATTGGAGACAAACGGTTAAGTGCTGCCAGAAAAGAATCCCCAAATGCTTTAGAAGCAGCTGGTGCTTAGTTTGAGTTTCACAGTTACCTTCACATTTGTCACAGATAACATTCTTCTGCAGTGCAAGTTTCCTTGTTGCACCATTGTACATATCTTCTAAGCTTACTGACAACTGATGGACCACATTTTTGCCTGTAAAAGAAAATGGGTATTTATGCAAGTTTGGAAGCCTGGTGTCCAAGTAACAGTAAGCTTCCCATGTCACTAACATCAACTCATGATAATCCAAGTTTATGAGCTTTAACATCCTGTTTTAATAAAAACTTTACCTAGTTTTGCTGATATCAGTCGATAGCACCTTCCTATCTCATAGCTTTTGTCAGTAACGCTTCTCTGTTAGAGTAAGTCAGACACCCTTCTACCAGAGCACGAACGAAAAACGTACAGCTGTAGACATTTACATTTCACAATGCAGGACTTTGGTCTTAAAGTGACCGAACATCTCTCCCATGAGGAAGTGGGAGACGCTGCCTAGAGTCAGAAAAGTACTTTCTTCCTCTCACCAAGGGACGTTCTGGAAACTGAGCAGAGTAACTAAACTTTTACACTTCAGAATTAGTAAGAATTTCAGCTTCCATAAGCTTAATTTTGTTAAGTATACCAAGTCCTGGCTCACTAGGAATATTTTGATACATTGTAACATTTTCATACAACCCCCTTTTTTGTCCCCTCTGTGTCACAAGCTCTACAGGAAGAAGTGATGGGGGTCAGCACTACTTTTAGCCAGTATAATTAACACTAGATTCCTTCTCAGTGTGATTAATCTGGATTTTTAATTTCTGAGCAGCATTTTACTGCGGCTTCAACTCTGTTCTACTGAACAGCACATGAAAACAAGAAGGTTTCACAGACTGAATTTAATTTGGCTATCTTATTTAGATACAGTTACTTGCAATTAATTCACTTCCGGTGACTTAGTTAAGAAATCGTTTTAAACTATGTAACTGTTCCATTTCCTTTTCAGTCTATTAGCAGTTGGGCTTATGCTCAGATAAAGACTTTCCAAACGTGAATTCTAGTCAGTTATTAACACGAGACAATGCACAAGAGACCAAATGCCCTCCCCTGCTCGTTTCAGGTGTTAAGGGATAGGGACAGCGTTTTCTCCGATCTTGAGTTCAAGTCTGTAACTTAACTTTAACGCTATTAAAAGTCTTACAGCTACAGCATTCTCCTTAGAGACCGTGATTCTGTTTACTGTAAACGTGGAAAAAGTGCCGCAAGATAGCACATGATTACCTCGCCGCTCTCTTTGCATCCTCCCACCGCCGCCAAAGAACATATCGAATATGTCCATGGGTGACCCGAAGCCACCACCAGAGCCACCCTCTTTGATAGCCTGCTCGCCTCCTTTATCATACAGCTCCCTCTTCTTCGGGTCCGACAGCACTTCGTAAGCTTGGGATATCTGCTTGAACTGCGAGAGACAGGCATCGTGCCTCAGGCACACAAGCCGAGAAACCCC
>VWZK01009584.1:175388-229181 GCA_013396935.1 Baryphthengus martii
GGTGGCTGGGCATCGGCAGTGAAGGTGGCGTGTGTACTGAACGCCAGGCGGGGCGGCTGGGTGCGCGCTTTCCAGTGCGTGGCAGCAGCCCGGGGAGGGAGGGTCTCTTTTCCTTCGGGATAAGCGCGGTTCAGAGTTGGGAGTAGGAGCACTTGGCGCCGAGCACCAGGCAGGGGCAAGGTGCGCGATCTTTGCTGTTCAGGATCAGTGGTGTAAACTTGAGGGTCCGCTTTCATAGCGGGGTCCCTCTGCAGACTGTCGCTGGATGAAGCTGTTCCGCCTCACTCGCCCCCTCTGCCTTTTGCCGCTTGCTTTGTTTGGGTGGGAAACTTAGTCTCGAAGATCACCTCGGATTCAGTAGAAAATGAATCACTTTTTTTCCTGGGTAGGCTTTTCTGTCAGATGCAGCTGTCAATCTAATTGATCTTTCCTATATGTGATTCACGGGTGTGACAATACACGGTAATGTAGAAGGAAGGAAAATAGGACTGCCCTTTCAACAGCAGCTTGCTCCTAGATTATGCTGGTGTTCATGCTGTGCTTTGCCTTGGCTCTCAGAAACATGAACCCAGTTAGCAGAAGTCACTCAGCTAACGAATGGGCTGGCAGCAGAATTTCTGGATGCCGTTCCTTAGGAAGGTGACCTACTGGGAAGCTGCACATTAGTAACATCCACTGTTTGTTTTGCTCTGTAGCGCAGTGATGCGTGCGTGCTGGCTTGTGGGCAAAGAGAAATGCAGTCAGCGAATGAAACTGCCACACTTGCAAGCAGTGGTAATTGGGCGTGGCCCAGAGACTGGGATAAGGGATAAGAGGTGCTCACGGCAGCAAGGTAAGGTTTAGCTCAAACTCCACTTCCTGTGCGCAGCAGCAACCCAAGTTGTGAAGGGTGCGAGCTGCAGGTATAACACTCGTGTTTATCAATAAACATCATTCTCCTGTTTGGCTAAATTACAGCGAAGCTAATGGACCGCTCTTTTGGCTTAATTGATAAACCTGCTTTGAGAAAGGTCTTAATGAGAAATCACATTTTTTCCTTGAAATCTAACCAGGCTTTCCTGAGGCTTGCTTCTGCAGTCACTGGTTTATGGTCTCCTTTTTCTGCGTGGTCCATAGCGTTGCTGGATTCTTGAAATTATCCAAGTTTTTTTTATAAGCATTTATGGAGATCTCTGGGTCCCATAAAGTCAGGATAGACATGTAATAATAGGAAGTTCACCCTTGTAAACTAAGGCAGTGAACCTTTAGATGAGTCCCCAGGCCCTCAGTCATGTTCCACCACCTTCACTCTTGCTTTATGAGTGGCACTTCATCTCTGTTCTTCCACCAGCTGATTTTTAGTATGACTTGTTATTTTGCAGATGCAGTAGAAGAATATATAAAACTATCTATGATCTATAAATTACTCCCCATTTTCCCTGCCTTCTCTTTCTTCCCTCTGGACACCGTCCTGATCCATGCCTTGTCATAGAGGGCTGATGAGAAGAGCAAGAATGTGTGAAAGCCTTCCACAGGTTTCAGCTGTATTCTGAAGTAATTTTGCTGATCCGTGATGTGAAATACTCAAGTGTGACTCAGTCTATGGGTTGGTTTGGTTTTATCTGTGGTCCTGGAAACAGAGGATGAGGCAGAAGTATTCTTTGCATATGTTCACAGAGATCGGCTTCGGAAGGTAGCAGGTCTTAAAATGCAAGAGTATTTTCTGCCAGGGGTGGTTCAGCAGAATTCTAGCCTCTTTGTTTACAGTTTCATGACACTTTATTCTTTCCTTCCAGTTCAGTTAAAAGCAGACTGTAACAAGGGATATGTCACAGTTAAGCAGGTATGTTTTCAAATGGGTCTGCAGTGTTTCTGATACGTTCTAGGATGACTGTTGTACTTAAACTCCAGATATACTGCACATGATGATTCTGATGACTGAGTCTGGAGGGCCTGAAGCTGCTCTGTGACCAAGGAGAACACGGCGAGCAGTCCTTGGAAGGGGGTCTGTCATTTTCTTTTTGTATACATTGATTTCCTGGAAAGACTGCACTGTTCGTTCCAGATGTGCTCCAATCTCAGACAACCAGACTTGCAGCATCAGGGAACGCAGCTGTGAATCCTCACCCTGTTCTTCTGGGTGTTTTGTTTGGGAGGTTTTGGGGTTCTTCTCCTAAACTTGCTAGTCTGCTTTCTGAGCCTTAAACTTCTAGAGGCAGCCCTTTCTTTAAGGTCAAATTGGTTCCTGTATTAATGGGACTGGGCAGTTGTGGAAGGCTTTTGTATTGATGGCTGATAGAGTCAAAGGTAAGGTCACCTCTAGGAAGGGATGGGATGTGAGAAAGCACTGAAGGCATTCTCATGTTACTGGCTGGAGGGATGTAGGCCTGCTCTGATACGGGTGAGGACCAGTATCTCTGAGGTAATATAGAGGGAAAATTTGTGTCCTGGGGCCCGTATGTGTGGACAGCGCATCAACATGTTCTGCTTACTGAGGAGTAACGTCTTCCATCAAAATGCCTCCAGAGCTCAGTAATCACAGGGACTCCACCAGCATCTGTTGAATCCGGCAAAGTTATGAGACAGTTTTTCACAGAAGTCAGCCTCAGCCACGGTTTGAATACCGTGTTACTGGAATCTCAGGGCTGAGAGTACTCTCTGGCGGTGGCTGCTGGCCAGTTTTCACTGCCTGATCTGGAGCTGCTTCCCCGGTGACTGGTGTGTGGCATGCGTGTCCTGTGGTCAGCTGTTTGATAGTGTACAGCCCGTGGCTGTGAGGTATGCTTGAGTGGCTCTGAGGAGATCTGGCTGGCATCGGGTGGGCGCTTCGTCGCCCTGAGTATGAGGCGATGAGAGGCACAGGACCATCTTGTGAAGCAGGCAGGTATCGCAGTGACAACGCTAAAGAGGTATTCTGCAATGGAGTTTATCAGTCACAGGGAAGAGCTGTTTTCCTAAAACTTGTTTCATGTATAAACATGAACCAACAGCATTTTGCTGAAGTCAGAAGCCCCGAATTTCCCTGGGACCGTCCTTCTGGTCAGGAAAAATCTGCCTATCGGGGGATTGCTGTAGGTTGCCCACACCACTTTGTGTTATCAGTTATATATGAGGCGGAGGAAAATGTATTGCTTTTCAGTTATCATCTGAACTTCAGGTAACTTCTCAGTCTTTAAAACACTGTTTTGAGAAGAAGATTATTGTAGAATTGCATGGAGGTGTAAACTGATTCAGCAAGGCAGACAGGTGAAAATTTGACGTTGCAGTTCTCATTTTCTGCTAGAACAGAATCAATAGCAGTTGATTTTTGTGAAAGTGTAAGATGCAAAATGAAAATAACACCATTAAAATTCAGATAGGCTGGTGTATACTTTGCACAAGCTGAGGTGGGCAGAGAAGTTTACCCTCTCTTGAAGGAACAGGCAGTTGTTGTCACCATATTTGAACACAGTCTTCTGTGGGCTGGAGAAGGGTAATCATATTTGGCTTGGGAAAGGGAAAAAAAAAAAAAAGATGGGAGCAGGGAAATGATTGCTATGCAGTGGACTCCTCTGGGGAATCAGTGGCTTTCTCTTGATTTTTTTTTTCTTCCCTCCATACACAGGATGGAGTGTGTTACAAGTGTAAGCAGTGGGCTTCATTTGGTGAGCCAGGTGTTGTGAGCCTGAACTCCATTCTCTCTTGGAAAAGAGCCAGAAGAGTGTGCTTGTATATTTGTAGGCAAATGTGTTGATGGGACAGCATTTGGTAGAAACCTTAAACAAATTGCAGTAAAAAGGAGAAGAAGGAGAAAGTAAAGTAGTTTGAAAACAGGAAACTTTCTGGGATGATTGGAAAAAAACCTGTTAAATTACCGTTGCTCTTCAGAAATAATTGTAACTAAGGCTGTTACTATTTTAGCAGTTGTTTAATAGGTTGTTAATTTTTTTGAGCAAAATGCAGCACAGGTCTTGCTGTGCCTCTGTAGCCAGCAGCTACAGAACTGCTGGGTTCCTGTGACACTGTGCCCCTAAGGGTTGTGCCACAGCTGTGATTGCGAGAGTGGGCCATAGAGAGGTGTCTTCAGCACTGGACTTCCCTGATCCTCTAGCACGGGTCAATGTGGGTCAGGCAGACAGTGAAAACACAACACAAAACACATTTGCTGTTCAGGATACTGTGTTCTGGAGCAATGGAGCGGTAGTCGGCAGTTCCAATTACAACATCATTTGCTTTTCTTTTCTCCCTACCAAAGATAGGCGTCAACCCAACTAGTGTTGATCTTGTGAATATTGGCAAGGATGAAGAGGTGAAAATGAAGCCAGGCCAAGTTCTGCATATTGTGAATAAACTTTACCCCTACACGGTACAATTTGCTGAAGAGTCAGGGAAAACAATTACAGAAACGGAAGAGAAAATACAAACCAGCAGGATGCCGTGTGAGGACTCCTGTGAGGATGATGATGTAGAGCTTGTGCCCAGAAAAGCAATGAAGATGCAGGTGGTAGATACACAAAGCAGCTCTGCAAATCCCAAGCTAAGCTGTACCGGTGTGTCTCCACATGAAGGAACTTCGAGCAAAAAGGCAAGTGTACCGGTATTAAAACTTGTGCTGTGTCTCCTGGGGTTGTCCTCTCTACCAGGGCTTCGGTCTTTTACTTTGGTGGGTACTACTGATGGGGAAGCGTCTCAGGTGAACACAGATCCTCAGCGTGTTCAGAGCATGTGAGCTGACATGTGCTGAGGCAAAGACTCTGCTCCTGACATCACCCAGGTCCTGAGAAAGTTGCATGGGACCCACTCTAACCTGGGCTGAGGTGTGGGGATGTGTGAAGGGGCTTGCTTGTAGAGAGTGCAGACTTAATCTCCGGTTCTTCCTGCCTTTTCTGCTAGAAGGGCAGTCCACACTAGCTCAGCTTAGCTGGAGTCACACAAGGATATTGTGCTGGCTCTTGAGATGAAATCTGCTGTGCTACAAATAGAGCAGTGGTTCTCTGAAAGCTTACACAGAGAGAATGGAACAGCTTGGCCATCTTCTTTTTTTTTTTTTTTCCTCCCCCTCCTGCTTTGGTTATCCCTTATGGTAGAATCATGTTTGCCTTAATAAAGGTTACCTGCCAAAATCTTTTGACAGTGTTTTTAGCCCTGCTGTCAGGGTCAGAATAAAAGACTGCTTAGTGCGTTTGGAACTACAACAGTGCAGTTGCTGGAGGAGAAGGCACAGAAATGAGATCTCTCAGACTAGAAGTACAGTCCCAGGTTGTGGTGGGTTGACCACTTACTTCATTTGTGAACTCAGGCTAGTTATATTAGGTCCAGATTTGTGGTGGTATGAGCAGGCAGACAAGATGATTCATGCTGTTTCACTATTTCACTATCTGCACTATAACAATGTTTGAACATCTTTCTCTAGAGGAAGGTGATCATTGATAATGCCTGTAAAGTGATCTGAACAGAAAAACATGTTGTGAAAAATGTACACTTCAGGCACTTTCTATTAGGTCTTCAGTAACCAAGTTGAGACCCCTGCTACCTTGATCTTCCCATACCCTTCTTGTTTTCTGTACAAGCTGCTCATTGCACAAGATAAGAAAACACCATACATCTAAGAGTAGGGCCATAGACCACAACCATTTCTGTGTTCTGTGCAGAGCAGCATGTGATAGGACAGTTGATGCATATCCTGGCACTTCCTTTGGCCCTTGTGATACAAGGAGCAGAGGGTCTTTTAGTAAAATAACCTGTAATCAAGGATTGTACCGTAACGTGTGTAGAAATTATAAAATAGAGCTCCCTGTTAAATTTCCAACATTTGAAAGACTTAACTTTGAATCTTAATAGTGTCTTGTTAAAAGTTTTCAGAAGTAGCTTTGTGGGTGCAGTTGGAGCAGGTGTGTTGGCACTTACAGAAAGGAGATAATTCGGCTGTCATTTTACTGTTATATACTAATGAAAGTATTTAACTGAATACTTCAGAATGTGTAACTGGATTCTTAATTCCCTTGTAAGTTACTTTTTTTCTTTCTATGCTTCAGGAACATTCAGGACACTGGAGTCAGGGTCTAAAGAGCTCCATGCAAGATCCAAAAATGCAGGTGAGAGCTGTACACTTGCACTTTACAGTAGTTCTTGTCTAACAAAGTTAAATGAGCTTGCTTTCTTCCTCCTGCACTTTACTTCAGTGATCTGATTAAGCAGTGGAGTACAGTGTTATGGCTGAATTGTACTTTCATCGCTTTCCCTAGTAGCATTAAGCTGGCAGTCTCTACTGTACTGATTTTGCATAATGCCATTATCTTAGTTATCTTCGGGCTCTCGTATTTGGTGAACACAATGCGAAAAAGCAGTCGGGAGAGCAGGCGAGCGGTGCCATTGCTTTGTTTCCTCAGGGAGATCTGCTAAAATGGGGGTGTGGTTTGAAGCTGAGCAAGCACTGGAGGTTCCCGTTTGCCAGCAGACAGCACCACCTTGCTTCCAAGCGTGGTGCAGTTTCCTGGTTTCCAGCAAATTCCTAACTGCAACACCTCTGTGCCAGCTGACAGGATGTGACCCCTGGCTCCTCCTCCACCCGGTTTCTTTGTGCGGACAGGAATTTCCTGGGTGGTTTCTTTTAACCTTCTGCCGATGGTTCAGATGCACCTCCTCCCTCTGCTTCCCTGTGACTGCATAATGGTTTTCCTTGAGCAGTTTTTTTCTTATCTGCCACCTGCTTTTAGGAAGGTGTTGTGTAAAAGGGTAATTTGGCAGAAAATAAAGCCCCTTGCATTCCAGCTTGTCCTCAGATATCAGAGGGGCTGGGGGCACAGAGGTTTAGATTCTGAGTGATATCCAATTTAGCGCCGTTAGTCCGGTCGTGCTCTGGTTACTGAACTGCCATGATTACGGATGCAGCCCCAGCACACTGCGCTTTCAGCTGAGCTGCGCTCCGTGGGCTCACACTGCCAGGCTTGGAGAGTTTGGCAGCACCCAATGAGAAACTTCTATGACAAGCTTGATGAGCAGTACAGTTTATTAAAGCAACAGAGATACGGGTTCTTGTGGACTGCTGGTGATAAAAGCACGTGCGAATATGGAGATTATGAATGATACAGTGTGTGAAATCAGAAAGCGACTCTCTAGAGATTTCCAAGTTTCCTCGAGCCAGTGCTCAATGTAGTCCAGATCTTACCCAAAGGTGTCCCTATGGAGGAGAAGAGAGGCTCAGCCTGTTGACTGATCCCAGGGGTCAGAGGCGATCGACGGTGAAATCTTCCCTGACTTGTTCACAATGGTATTCCTCCCCGACAGTCTCCCGTCCTTGAGCCACTTTTATGTTATTTCTTACCTTCAAGGTGGAGCTTGAGTGACTAGTCATTCATACCTTTGTAACGATTGGTGTAAAATTCTCTCATTTTGCTTTTAAAGGTATAGGTAAACAAAAGCTCAAGCTCGGTGAGGGGTGGTCACGCTTTGGAGGAGAGTAGCCTTTGGGACGAAGCTGTGTTTTGGTATTGCAATGACATTATAATGAGCAAAGTTCACACAAGGACAGCATTTTGTCAAAAAATGACAGACTGTTGGCCCAAAGTAGCAAGCAGGCAGCTTATCGGTTCTGTGGTACCATCGAGTTCTCATCTCTGCAGTGTAATCACAGGGCCTGGCTAAGGAGTCTTCACTCCACCCTCTGTGCTGTGTTGCAGGCAATGCTGTTCAGGGAACCCCTGTGGAATGGATTCCTTGCATACCAGCTTCAGCTGAATTGCACCCTGGAAGCTTCTTCAGTATTATACCTTTACTGCATGTGTGAACAATGCCGTACTTTTAATATGATTTTAATCTCTAAGTCATCTCCAGTAATTATTCCACAGAAGGTTGGACTCAAGACGCAGAAGTCTTGACCAATGTCTTTGTGGCTGCAGCGTGTATGCACTTTGTCCTTATTGTACTCTGAGGGAGTACTGAGAGAACCTTCCCTATCCATGTATACAACCTACTTTCATTTTATTTTTAAGTTCTCGCAAGTATATACCCAGCTCCTTCTCAAAAACAAGCTTTATAGCTCAGGTCCAAAACAGGGAGAATGCTCTCCATCAAAATTCCATTGTCCAGCAAAGAAGCTTGGGTCTATTTAGCTTGAGTTTTGGCTGGCTGACTGCTGCATGGTCATCGTAACATCAGAGATGTATTTTTCCCTTTGTACTTCTCAGCGAGATTATGTGTTCAGGAGGATGGATATTGCAGACACCTGTGATGCTCAGTTCTTGAAATCACTGAGTAATTCCAGTTGGAAAATGGAATTTTTGGAGGTCGCCTGGTCTGACCACTTGCACTCGGTGTGATTGCCCCAGCCTTTGACCATTTGAGTTGAGATGATCTCCAAGGGAAAAGATCCCACAGCCTCCCTGGGCCCCTTCAGGTGATGATTACCCCCAGGCTGAAAATAATTTCCGTGATAACTAATCAGAAGGTCCCTATTTCTTGATTATTTATTTTTTTCTTTTTTTTTTTTTTTTTTTAAATTCACATCTGAAGTGTTGAAGTGTTGAGTTGCAGGAGAACTGGATGCCCATTGTCCTGGAAACACCAGCAGTTTCAAATGAGTGTTTCTGTGGGGAATGATAAACCTATTGAAATGCTTGCTTACTTTGCTTACAAAATACTTGCTTACTGAAACTATTTTGTGGTTCTGTGATTCTTTTTAAATATGAAGCTTAATGCTCATCCCTTAAAAGGAATTTCTTATAGCACTTGACAAGACGATGCTTTCTTGACCCAAAAGATAAGCTTGTTTGAAAACTGTCCTTTGAATGTTAGAACACAAATAGCTGTTTGTGACTTAGTTGTGGTTCTGAACGAAATGCACAAACAATAGAAATCCTATCTTTGTTTTTTAATCAAATATTAAATAAACAACAAGATTTCTTTTTTTTGAAAACACTTGATCATGATCCCATTCTCACTGGTTGCATATGTGAACACTGGTGTGTGTATATTAAAATATGACAGCTTGAACAACTAGCCTGGCTGCTGAAAGAATCAGTCCTATCATTTGTGTGCTGATAAATTTTTAATCTTCCTTCCTGTAGAGCAAGACTGATCATCTCTCTGTATAAACCTGTGAGAATAATTAGCAGAGATGACAAAGACAGCACCGATAGACATGCTGCTAAGAGATGGAAGGAACAGTAGCTAGCTTCTGCTTCAGAACCTGACATAGTTTTTTTTGCCAGAGGCAGGCTGTCCCCTGTTTTCCACATACTTTGCTGCTATTTCTCTTCATCAGCTGCATCAAATTGTTGCAGAAGGCAAAGCAAAATGGAAACGGGGCGGATGACAGATGGAAATCTGTTCTTTTTGTGAGTGATCTTCCAAAGCAGTACGTTGGGTAGCATGAGCTGAAAGAGCTCTGACTGGAATGTCTTTGTCAGGCTGGCGGAGGTCTGCAGTGCTGAGCTCCTCTGAGACTTGTGCTTCACTCCAGAAACCTGTGAAGGATGAGGCCCTCCAGTGCATTCCGATGTGCTCTGGGTTGAGCAAGGTGCTGGGACTTTTGTTTCAGCAACTGCAAAGCTTGCACGTAGCCTGGTGAAAGTAGAGTTTCCTAGACCTCACTGGCGTCTGAGTCCAAGTGATCTTCAAGTGAGTTCACATCCACCTCTAGCAATGGTTAACTTACTGCTGTGTAAAGCTTTTTCCATGAAGTATATAAAGAGGGATGCTGGAACATCTTTCTGTGGCTGCCTGGTGCATGGTATGGGAGAGGACATGTATCCTGGACCGACTAAGTTCCAGCAGAAGTCCTCCTTGAGGTGGAATGCTCTGCTGCTTGATACTTCTCCCCAGTGTTCTTTCCTGGCTTTTTTCCTGGCAGACCCAGTTGCACTAGAAACGCGTGTGCTAGGGGACTTGTGCATCCGCAGCGGAACGTGCAGATTGGTAACACCACTAAATACAATGCATATAGCAATAAGATATTCAACCTTCAATTAGTAAATAATCTAGTTATTTGTTTTGCAAGGTTTACAAAGATGACAAGACTGTAGTCATCAAGGATAAATATCCCAAAGCACGTTACCACTGGCTTATCTTACCGTGGGACCCCATTTCGAGCCTGAAGTCAGTCACCAGGGACCACCTTGAACTCCTGGAACATATGCATGCGGTTGGGCAAAAAATGATCGAGCAGTGCCCTGACAGAGAGTGTCTGGAGTTCAGACTGGGTTACCATGCTATCCCCAGTATGAGGTAAGACCTGCAGTTATCAGGTGGAGACCCTGTTCTTCCAGTTATACAGGCTTGGGGCTAACTCTGTGAGGTGATCTGGCATTGCCAAAGGACAGCTAATCCTCCTCAACACTATAAGGACGTTGGTGCCCCAAGTCCTTTGGCTGCAGCCATGCACACACTGCTGTGTTCATGCCGGCGAGCTGCCCACGCCTTCTGGTCTGGCGGGAAACGCCTGTTATGTCCCCCGAGCAGAGGTCTGTAGCTGGGGCTGTGGTACGCCTGTCTCCAGTCCCAGTGGCCGAGGTGGGGCTGCCAGTGGCCGGGTACTGGGGCAGGTTCCAATCTGGGGCCAGGGAGTGACTCTTGAGCCTGTCAGGGTCTGCTGAGTACTGAGCAGGTATCTGAGTCTTGTGAGTAAATAAATCCAGATCTTCCAGCATCCGAATGCCTGTGGGTATCGCAGTCAGTGTTCTTAAGTTGTTCTCCAGTTCTTGGATGAAGCTTTGAGTCACTGACTCTACAAAGTTTAACCCTTTGGTTTGTTAAAGCCACTGTCTCTGTGTTTTTTTTGGAAGCTAGCAGGAATATAGACCGTAGTTAGGGGCCAGTGGAGTGTGCAGACTAGCGATCTTGGCTGTTAAGTGAAATGCTTGGCATGAGACAGTGCTCCTAGAACTGACTTTCTTCTGTCGCAGGACTGTGGGTCAAAGATGATGAGACTGACCCGTAAGTCTGTCAGTCTGACTCTGCTGAATCATGTTTGCAACTGAGACTACTGCAAAAGAACTCAGAGCATTAACATTATTTGTTTCTCTTACCTACATAATGTGTTTGTTTCAGTCAGCTACATTTGCATGTAATCAGCCAGGATTTTGATTCTCCAGCCCTGAAAACCAAAAAACACTGGAACTCTTTTACTACAGACTACTTCTTAAACTCCGAAGGTAATGATTAGAAAAGTTATTTCATAACACGCAGCACTACTTGTGGGTTCTGCCTTCGGGCTTTCTTTCCAAACAAATGTGTAAGCCATAAATCCTGTCGTAATAACTGAGAGTTTCTGATACTGGGGAATAGCACTAAGTAGAAGTCAGCTGAATTTTGTGACTGGTTTAAATTAGAATGGAGTGATCATGTGCTGTGCATGCGAAGCAGTGTGCATAGGGTTCTGCAGTGTCCTGTGTTTCATGATGCTACATGGTCCCAGTACCTCTGGTCTCTTTTTTTTTTTTTTCAGATGTGATGGAGATGGTAAGAAGCAAGGGAAAAGTGATAGTGAAAGATCATGTGTCTGAACTTCTCAAGTTGCCCCTCAAATGCCATCGCTGCAAACAACAGCTGTCCACTATCCCACAGTTAAAGGAGCATCTCAGGAAGCATTAGCCAAAATGACTCTGGCAAAAGTCGTCTTACAACTGGTCTGCAGATTTCAGGCTAAAACAAAGACATCAAATTGCTAGTTGAGATGTATGTTTTTTGTTAACTGGAATGATAAATGTAATGTGGGGAAAAAGTAGCCTGGAAACAGCAGCATAACTTTGTAAGAACTTAGATGAAAAAACCCTCAGCATAAAGTGACTTCTGAAATTGAACTTGCGTTTGCGTCTTTGTTGTGGTACTGCCATGCTAATCTGTTTGTCAGCCAAAATCTGGAAGAAGTGTTTGGATAAAAGGGTTGATTTAAATTCAGAAGCATTGACCCCAGACCTAGGTTTCTACTGAGAAAGGAAAGCAACAATGATTTAGAGGTCTTTCTCTTGATGCCTTCTGCCTGTCTCTGAAGTTTCTCTTAAGTGATAATGTTAGAGAGGCTGCTGTGGCTGACAGCAGAACTGTGAGAGGAAAGTACTGAGAGAGTATGGGAAGGAGCACCAGCCACAGTGTCCCCACTTTGCTGTGCCACAGCATGGCTTGAAGATCTTACTGCTGCTGGACTTCCTCTTAGCTACGGAGCAGGCATCGCCCCTCACCAGGGCAGTCACTATTCAGGCTCTAAAAAGCACTGCCTGTCTCTGTCAGGTATGTACAAGGATGTATTTAATAATATATATAAAAATACATGTATAATACACAATGACCAGCTTTACTGCTTCTCAGAGTGATAAACTGTCAAAGTTGGCAGTTTCTTGGCTGCATCTGTTGAGGTCGGTGCAGAAATTGTGAGGTTGAAAGCTGTGCTGTTTCTCCACAGCGGGATTTTAGTGAGCCTCTGTTGTTTGATTGTTGTCAAGATGGGAACTCCCAGAGGGGCAGCAAAGCAACAGTAAAAAATAAAAATCTTGTTTCTCGGTCCAGAGCTGGTTTGTAGGGTTCAAATTCATTCTAAGCCCAGCTTTGACTTGTTAAGCAGATGTCCTGTGGGTGAAATGGTTTTCAGTAAGCGCGTGCACAGAGCTTTTGTCATACAACGAAAAGGCTGTTTGTAACTCTTGATAACTGTTCTGTGGGGAGAGGGTGTCCTCTTCTTCTGTGCCCCGCTGCAGCAGCAGCAGCGTGTTGTGGCACACGCTCTGATGGGGCAAAGAGTGACCTGTTGCTGCTGAAAAAGAACAAAGGCGTTCAGGGTGAGGGTGGCTGTGGCCTAATTTCAAGCTCTAGTCATGCTTCAGTTTTTGTTGACATAAGTAACATTATGGCTTAATTTAGAAAGCAAATCTTGAAAAAGATGAACAATGACAAAAGGACAAAAGCACAGCCAGTCTAGGGCTTCACTCCTGACACAGTCAGGCTGGGGCTTCCTTGGGCCCAGACTAAGGGCAGTTGCAAATGCTGGAGAGCCATGGTCTTCCTCCCATGGCAGGCGCAGGCTGGAAAGGAAAACCCCACAGCTTCACAGTGAAATGCACTGCTAATGCCCCACGGCCCCTGACATCTGTGTGGGTGTCAGAGCAAGTCAAAGTGAAACACAAACACCAGCAGTCCACCTACAAAGAAAGGGTGCGCAGCTGAGGCTAAGCCGTGGTGGTCACACACTTGCATGTGGAACACTGGTTTCTCAGGGGCAAGCCCTGGTCCTCATGGAGATTTCAACCACCCTGGTATCTGTCGGAAGGACAACACAGCAGGGCACAGCAATCATAGTTTTCTGGAGTGTGTTGACGATAAATAACTTCCTCCTCCAAGTGACAGAGGAACCCCCAAGAAGTGGTGCTGTGCTGGACCTTGTCCTCACCAATGAGGAGGGGCTGGTGAACAACAGGAAACTCAAGGACAGCCTTGGCTGCAGCGACCGTGATAGAGTTTAGGATCCTTAGGGCATCAAAGAGGGTGCAGAGCAAGGTCACTGCTCTGGCTTTCAAGAGAGCAGACTTCATCCTCTTCAGGGACCCGCTTGGCAGGGTGTCATGGGATAAAGTCCTGGAGGGAAGAGAGGCCTAGGAAAGTTGGTCAGTGTTCAAGGACCATCTCCTCCCAGCCCAGGAGCAGTGCATCTCAAGAAAAAAGGAGGAAGGCAAGAATGCCAGGAGGCGGGCATGGATGAACAAGGTGCTCCTGGACTTACTTGGACATGACAAGAAAGTCTATAGGGAGTGGCCGCAAGGATGGGTAGACTGGGAGGACTACAAAGAAGTTGTCCAAGCAGCCAGGTATCGGGTTAGAAAAACTAAAGCACAGATAGAATTGTATCTATCTGGCCAGGGACATCAAGGGCAACAAGAAAAACTTCTACAGGCATGTCAGAGATAAAAGGAGGGTTAGAGAAGACATGGGCTCTCTCCAGAAGGAAGGAGAAGACCTGTTCATTGAGACAGCTCAATGTCCACATGGAGACCACTGACCTGTTCATGAGATATGGAGAAGGCTGAGATACTCAATGACTTCTTTGTCTCAGTTTTCACCAGCAAGGGCTCCAGCCACACTGTCCAAGTTCCAGAAGCCAAAGGTAGGGACTGGGAGAAGGAAGGTCTCCCCAATATAAGGGAATATCAGGTTCAAGACCGTCTAAAGAACCTGAAGGTGCCTAAGTCCATGGGGCCCAATGAGATCCATCCACCAGTCCTGAGGGAACTAGTGGATGAAGTTGCCAAGCTGCTATCTACCGTATTTGAAAGGTCATGGCAATCAGGTGAAGTTCCCACTAAGTGGAAAAGGGGATCCATTACCACCATCTTCAAAAAGGGAAAAAGGGAAGACCTCGACAACTACAGGCCAGTGAGCCTCACCTCAGTGCCTGGCAAGATCATGGAGCAGATCCTCCTGAAGGGTCTGCTATGGCACATGGGAAATGAAGAAGAGGAGATTGTGGAAACCAACATGGCTTCACCAAGGGCGAATCCAGGGACCCGCTTGGCAGGGTGTCATGGGATAAAGTCCTGGAGGGAAGAGAGGCCTAGGAAAGTTGGTCAGTGTTCAAGGACCATCTCCTCCCAGCCCAGGAGCAGTGCATCTCAAGAAAAAAGGAGGAAGGCAAGAATGCCAGGAGGCGGGCATGGATGAACAAGGTGCTCCTGGACTTNGTCGTCAGTGGATAAGGCAAGAGCAACTGACATCATCTACCTGGACATGCGTAAAGCCTTCAACACTGTCCTGCATGACATCTGGTCACTAAGTTAGAGAAACATGGATTTGACAGACAAACCACTCACTGGATAAGGAATTGTCTGGAAGGTCATATTCAGAGAGTTGTGGTCAACAGCTCAATGTCCACATGAAGACCACTGACAAGTGGTGTCCCTCGGGGATTTGTGCTGGGACCGGTGCTGTTTTACATCTTTATCAGCAACAGGGACAGTGGAATCGAGGGGATTGTCAGCAAGTCTGCTGATGACACCAAGCTNCATGTCAGAGATAAAAGGAGGGTTAGAGAAGACATGGGCTCTCTCCAGAAGGAAGGAGAAGACCTGTTCATTGAGACAGCTCAATGTCCACATGGAGACCACTGACCTGTTCATGAGATATGGAGAAGGCTGAGATACTCAATGACTTCTTTGTCTCAGTTTTCACCAGCAAGGGCTCCAGCCACACTGTCCAAGTTCCAGAAGCCAAAGGTAGGGACTGGGAGAAGGAAGGTCTCCCCAATATAAGGGAATATCAGGTTCAAGACCGTCTAAAGAACCTGAAGGTGCCTAAGTCCATGGGGCCCAATGAGATCCATCCACCAGTCCTGAGGGAACTAGTGGATGAAGTTGCCAAGCTGCTATCTACCGTATTTGAAAGGTCATGGCAATCAGGTGAAGTTCCCACTAAGTGGAAAAGGGGATCCATTACCACCATCTTCAAAAAGGGAAAAAGGGAAGACCTCGACAACTACAGGCCAGTGAGCCTCACCTCAGTGCCTGGCAAGATCATGGAGCAGATCCTCCTGAAGGGTCTGCTATGGCACATGGGAAATGAAGAAGAGGAGATTGTGGAAACCAACATGGCTTCACCAAGGGCGAATCATGCCTGACGAATTTGGTGGTCTTTTATGATGGAGTTACGTCGTCAGTGGATAAGGCAAGAGCAACTGACATCATCTACCTGGACATGCGTAAAGCCTTCAACACTGTCCTGCATGACATCTGGTCACTAAGTTAGAGAAACATGGATTTGACAGACAAACCACTCACTGGATAAGGAATTGTCTGGAAGGTCATATTCAGAGAGTTGTGGTCAACAGCTCAATGTCCACATGAAGACCACTGACAAGTGGTGTCCCTCGGGGATTTGTGCTGGGACCGGTGCTGTTTTACATCTTTATCAGCAACAGGGACAGTGGAATCGAGGGGATTGTCAGCAAGTCTGCTGATGACACCAAGCTGTATGGTGTGGTCGACACACTAGAGGGAAGGGATGCCATCCAGAGGGACCTTAACAGGCTGGAGAGGAAAGCCTGGGCCAACCTCATGAAGTTTAACAAGGTCAAGTGCAAGATCCTGCACCTGGGTTGAGACAATCCCAAGCACAAATACAGGCTGGGCGATGAGTGGATTGAGAGCAGCCCTGCAGAGAAGGACTTGGGGGTGCTGGTNAGGTGCCTAAGTCCATGGGGCCCAATGAGATCCATCCACCAGTCCTGAGGGAACTAGTGGATGAAGTTGCCAAGCTGCTATCTACCGTATTTGAAAGGTCATGGCAATCAGGTGAAGTTCCCACTAAGTGGAAAAGGGGATCCATTACCACCATCTTCAAAAAGGGAAAAAGGGAAGACCTCGACAACTACAGGCCAGTGAGCCTCACCTCAGTGCCTGGCAAGATCATGGAGCAGATCCTCCTGAAGGGTCTGCTATGGCACATGGGAAATGAAGAAGAGGAGATTGTGGAAACCAACATGGCTTCACCAAGGGCGAATCATGCCTGACGAATTTGGTGGTCTTTTATGATGGAGTTACGTCGTCAGTGGATAAGGCAAGAGCAACTGACATCATCTACCTGGACATGCGTAAAGCCTTCAACACTGTCCTGCATGACATCTGGTCACTAAGTTAGAGAAACATGGATTTGACAGACAAACCACTCACTGGATAAGGAATTGTCTGGAAGGTCATATTCAGAGAGTTGTGGTCAACAGCTCAATGTCCACATGAAGACCACTGACAAGTGGTGTCCCTCGGGGATTTGTGCTGGGACCGGTGCTGTTTTACATCTTTATCAGCAACAGGGACAGTGGAATCGAGGGGATTGTCAGCAAGTCTGCTGATGACACCAAGCTGTATGGTGTGGTCGACACACTAGAGGGAAGGGATGCCATCCAGAGGGACCTTAACAGGCTGGAGAGGAAAGCCTGGGCCAACCTCATGAAGTTTAACAAGGTCAAGTGCAAGATCCTGCACCTGGGTTGAGACAATCCCAAGCACAAATACAGGCTGGGCGATGAGTGGATTGAGAGCAGCCCTGCAGAGAAGGACTTGGGGGTGCTGGTTGATGAAGCTCTGAACATGAGCTGGCAATGGGTGCTGGCAGCCAAAAAACCTTAATGGCTTACTTCATTTCTTGATAACTGCATCTGTTTATAAGAGCCTCCACAGAACTCAAGAAGAGCAAGTTCACCGTGTCTGTCCAAATAACAGCTAAGGCAGGATGTATTTCAAGATGATCTGCATCACTAAGGGCACCCCAGTAGGACTCAAGGGAATGCAGACTCCTGGCTGCTGTTGCTGCTGAGAAGCAGCTGAGGTTCAGCAGCCGCAGCAGTAGAAAGCAGAAGGCGGGACATCCACCCCCACGTCCACCCCGGAGGCTCAGGCCACGAGGTGCTGCTTCCAGCTCGACTGCTCTTTGGTTAAAAGTTCATGCCGGAGGGAGAGAGTTAACGATAATGGAGTTCAGTGGTGAATTAGCATACGAATGATTTAGAAGCCTGGTCTTCCAGCTAGATGGCAGATTTAAAGGGATTTCACCTTCACAGAAGAACCGGAAAGCAGATCTTAAGGCCAGAGGGTCTTCAGCTTTGACCATCACCATGATGGAAAAGCAGAAGCACCCATATACACACATTAAAGGAACTGCCATGTTTAGGCACAAGTATGAACCCTCAGTAAGCTGGCAGTAGTTTTACCTCTTCTTGGGCTCTTTCTAGACAATAGATAAGGCTGTGCAAAATCTCAGCATTTCCTGGCTTTACATTTAGGAATATCAGGAATTCGCAGTGGCAGTGTCACATTTGGGTTGCAGGGCCAGAGCCCTCCATACCCTGGAGAGGACTGAAGACTCCCTCCCTCGTGAGCCCCTTCTCCAGATCCAAAAGATGGATTCTGTATTTCATCTGGGACCATTGTGGTCCTCAAAGTAAAGAATCATAAGAAGGTAACACAAGATAACATAGAGTTGCGCTAATGCCAACAAAAGATCTATCACCTCCTGACCAGGGGGATGGGAGAGGGGAAAGTGGGATCTCCTGAAGGTAACCTAAAGTAACCTAAGGTTAATTTGTATGGTAAAAAGAAGATACCCCTAGGAGGAGACCTTAAACACTAATGTCAGACTGCCTCTGTATAATGAGCAAGCCACTAATCAGAGCACGTGCAGAGGGGCATTATTTAGACAAGCAAAATGCTTCTGAAACTCCAGCAAATGAAGAACTCTCTGACATCTGATTTAACGTTAGCAAGCAGGCATTTCTTTATTGCGGTGCCAGATGCACAGGGTATAGTTCCACCTATCTTATCTGGCACCCCTTTACATACATAGGCATTAGTTTTTCTGGAAAGATGCTACATACTCAATTCTATTTCCAGGAACTAATTATCCTGTATGCATAGTTAGTTATTCCCTGGGGTCTTTGGGGGTCTCTGGTGGTCCCTACTGGCTGATGGAGAGAAGGACTTTTTAGTGACCTTTCCATGAACTTTGAGGCTTCCTTCCATATAAGGTGGTGTCTTTGCCCATCTCTCTGTTTGTAGAATCCTTCTTAACTGGTGTCTGCTGAACTCTGCACTCCTCCAGGGTGCCGGCCACAGCTGATGCCCTTGATGGTTCTTATCTGAGGCCCCACACGACATTTGTCTCCTCTAGGATGTGCCAGTATCCTTGCTCGCATTCCTGCCTAAAAGCCCTTACAGAATTTCTCTCCTAGACAGGTAACAAAATGGTGACCAATGAACAAGTACTGTGCAACTTTTCTTTGTTCTGCACTGTATAAAACCCTACAACCCCTTTGTGAACTATCTCCTGACACCCCCTTCTGTACAGAACTGCATTAAAGGTCAGAAGGTGGATCTCAGCTCTGCGTGTTCATCGGCTCCTGCGCACCGGGCATGAACCTAAACCCTGACTGAGGGACAACTACCACTTTGAAGAGCCACATCCAGTAAAACGTCCTATCCTGTGCAGCCTTTCAAGTTTTTGCCATCTTATTGAAAGAAAAGGTTTAATAGTCACGACTAGCTGGGCTTGTGTAGGTTGTGCCTGGGGTGAGTGGGACCATTGGACCTTATCAGTGCAGAATTAATCATCAAGAATGACTAACCAACCATTTACTTGACTGTAGTTTCTTCTTCGTTGCTCTTTTATATGTAAGACCCAGCTTATCTCTCAAAAGCAGTGCCAGATTTGTGAGTTACTGCCTAGGGCCCTTTTCTACAGAGAACTGCAATAAAACAAATATCTCGACTCTGTGCGTCCATTGGTTTTCGCACACTGGGTAAAGAATGCAGATTTAGGACAACAATCTCAAGACTTCACGCTTGGAAAATCTCTTTTCAGTGTAGCCACAGTACTGGACAACAAAGCTTAAGCCATCCTCACACCACCCAAAACAGGCCATGTAACTGGGAAAACTTGGAACAGCAGGAAATAAGACCACTCCAACTCTTCATGCAGCACTGACACAGGATTGCTTTACCACTCCTCTCCAGCATCCCCAGGACAGCGCAGCACACACGCTGCAAGCCCACACGGCCACTCCAAGACAATGGTGCTTTCACATCACAAAAACAATGATCTGCAGCACTTGACAGACTAATGCTGTGCCGTAAGAGCGCGGCTCACTGCTGTGCCATCAGATACCTCCTACAGGCAGGAGGTGCCTTTCCTGTGCCAACGTTTTCCCCCAGCACCTCACTGACACAGCTTGCACTGAACACAGCAGCTGTGAGGCCAAAATTAACCAAGGCAGAGGGGGCTGCTACCACTGAAAGGGTTTCCAGCCTCACCTGCTGAGCTTGTGCCCTTCCTCTGCTCCCAGGACTGCTGCTGTTACTTCTTGAGTCGGATGGCAGAAGTATTGTGGGGCAAAACCTAATTTTCAGGTATGAGGTCGGGTCAGTTTACAGCTGAAGCAGTTCTGCAGTAGCATGTAGCATAATCAGGGTACAGCTGCTGATCTGTCAGTACCACACGGCAGCAGTTACTGATCATCTTTAAACTCAGATAATTAGGGTAGTATTTCCCAGCAGTATGTGATACTGACACACTCCTGCCCCTTCCCTCCCCCTGCTCTTATTCCTGTTCTCCTGACCCAAGATCTCTCTGGCGAGAATGGACACACTTTCACAACAGCCTGTCATTACTGTAGGGTTCACTCTGATGTAACAAAGCAATTCTGATGGAAATCTGGTATTACCAACATCCAGTTTCAACAGAGAAAACAACTCACTTGTTCAGCGACTACAACAACAAGCTATGGCTACAAAACTCATTGGTGAGATCTCTATACCAGGCTGAACAGCTTAAAATGTGACCTGTCATCATGGTGGGTACCATCCATGGGAGGGGATGAAGGCAGAGAAAACAGCTTGTCCAACACTGGTGGAGTTGCTTGATCTAGAAGGGAGGGATCAGTGGTGGGAGATGCTGGATTCAACCAGCAGCATTCAGAGCTGCACACTCTCTTACTCCCCAGCCTCACAAACCACATCTTCAATGGGACCTGAGTGGCTGTCCCCACTAGTGTGATGCCACACAGGTCACAGATGCACCACATGGAGGGACCCTTCCATTGCACAGCCCTAAGAACAGTGTAGCAGAAACAGCAGGACAACAATAGTTTCTGTAAAGATGTAATGAATTGATATGAAAAGTTACAGTTCAGACTCCACTGGGGTTCCTTGTCTTTAGCTATTGGAGAAGATGCAGTTTCCACTGTAGACTTTTATTGAGTTTTGGTGGAATAAGTAATTCCGGATCTGAAAGGTAAACAGGACAAGTGTGAGAACAGACGGCAACAGTAATATGGTTTCTTCAGCAGCTACCAGCTACTTTGTTTACGTTAAAGGACACAGAGAAGTCTCTTAGAAATAGCCCTTCCCTTTAGTGACTGATGACCAGCTTGCACAGAAGAATACTCCAGCAGAACTGCCTACAGAAATAAATCACTGGGGCAAATTAAGTTCCCTCTCCATTAAGTGTTACTGTTCAGAATGAGAAGGCAACAATCAATGGCAGAAAGCAGGATTTTGTTCATTCACCAACATCTGTTACATCATACACAACACCCAGCTGGCTCTGTTAAGTGTCATGGAGAGGCACAAGGTTTTCTCTGGAGCTGGCCCTGGCAGGAAGCAATAGGCAGAAGCAGGTAGCATTCAGAGGTTTATTAGAGGATTTCTCCAGGTAATTCCAGGTCCAGCAAGCCTGCAGGACTAGTGGGGAAGAGGGAAGACAGATGGAAAATGGGACCAGCCCTCACTAGGTCTCCCTGCCCTTTGTTTGTATTAGCTTCAAGATGGCAAAGCATCATGACAGACTGTAGCCTGGCCTGCCCGACAAAGCCAGATAGAAAAATTCAGTGGGTAAGTTACAAGTAACACGTTCCCTAAGAAATCAGACTTCCAGTTCCTTCACAACAGACAGGCACTACACACAGAGGAAGCCAGGAGCACAAATCAGACAGTTTTAGGTCAGGACTTCAGAGAAAATAAAACCTTATTACGGCAGGTGCTCACTTGCCACAAAGCAGGACGATACAACTTACAGAAAAGCAAGAAACTCCTAAAACTGAATAAATGCTACAATTGCTGGAGAGTCTCAAAGTCCACTGACTTCACTGACATTTCACTCCTACACCTAGATCAGAGCCTCCACTAACCTTGTACAACAGGAGTCGTCATCCTCTTCTGCTGATAGGCAGCCGTAATGCTGTTTGCGGTTGAATTGGGTCCCAGGACCTGTATGAAGAAGCAAAACCCATGGTCCAACCAGGACAAAGCAAGGCTAAGAGCTGAGGAACCTCCAAGGACTACTCTGATGTTAAGTCTGCAAAAGCAGAAGCAACTGTGTGCAGGAGACCTCACAGTACAAAGTGACCAGGAATATGCGACCAAAGCCCAGTGACATCTCAGAGAACTTAACACAGAGGCAGAAAGATAGAACTGCTTTTGGATAGCTACTCAGGACACACAACCCTTATCCCACAGCACTGGAAGTGTCTTGGCTTGGCAGGACTACTTTCATTACAGAGCCAGCAAGAGTTCATTTGAGAGTCTCAGCTTCATGTCACATAGAACAGTTTTAATCTGTCCTTAGAGCCTTGCTAATCAGTAGTTAGGGAGAACAAACCGGTGAATACGTCGTGTTTACCATGAATGCTCAGAAACTACTTATTAGAAATAAAGGCTTCCTGATCGTGTCCACCGTGGCATTCGTTGCAAGGGACACAGTAGGCTATTCCTGTTGTAGTGATCTAGAGTGTACTGACTTGGCAGGTACTGCTCAGAATATCTGTTTGATCTCTACAGACATAAACCAGATCCTGAAATCCAGGGAAGAATTCTGGATTCTCTGCTAGAGAATGCAAAATACTGCTAAATACTTGGTATTGTATAGCAGGCATTATGGGTATTGTGGATGAGTACAGACCGAGTTGACAGAGCTCGGCTGCAGGTCTGGAGTCCAGATTTCTGGGATCGAGGTCTCCATCAACTGCAAAATGTCTTCCAGAACTTGATGAAGTGCCCCAGCTTGCTCATCATAACCAAACAGCACAAGCTGCTTCAGAAGGATGTGTATGTCTCCTGCAGGAGGGAACAGGAGGACATGTAATAGCAATTAATACAAGCATGCTAAATGAACAGCTCTATTTCTCTGGTGTCAGGGCATATGAAGCGGAGCAGCAAATCAGACTTCCTTTTGCACCTTCTGTTACCTACCCAGCTCCCACAGTGCCCGACTGCAAATATGACACAAATCTGCCATGACACTTGCAAGGCCTCACTTCCCAAAAACTTCAAATGTGGAGAGCTGACATTGTTATGAGATGAACTAAATCAAGGTCCAACTCAGATGGTCTTATGGGCCAGGCAGCTTCTCTCTGCAGTATATCCGCTAAGAACAAGAGGGGGCACATTGCCTCAGCTTTCCTCACAAGCTGGAGAGTGGATTAAGATCATCAAGCGTCACACCTTTCACAGTCTCAACAGCACGAACATTTTCTCCCAGGACTTCCAGAAGGGCCATGTCTTCAAAAGGACTCCCCTCCTTCAAGCTGTATCTCTTGCGCTCAGCCTTGCGCCGGTTCTTTGAGGATCGCCTGAAAAGGAGGATGCTTAATTACAGTGTGCACAACAGGATCACCTGTAACAGCCTAAGTCTGAAGGAACACCCATAGCCTGCATGAAACTTGTTACTCAGGTCCTTACTATTTCCAGTGACAGGCGGCTGCACGTAAGCTTATGTGTCAATGTTTTCAATGATAATCAATATCCTTTGTGGTCTGAAACACAAGTCAGCAGCTGGGCTGTTTCTCCACTACAAAAAGGGCTGTTCTGTATTCTAGCAGGGTTAAAGCATTGCTCTAAGCATGAAGTAGGGTAAATTGTTTGGCAGCAGTCACTCAGGCAAAGCTGAGCTACACTTAAAACAATCTGGTGCAAGTGTCTGATCTTGCCTCTGTGCATTTCCATTTCTCCACAAGCTGTACACCAATATAGCTTAGATCCTGCCCCTTATCACAGGAAAGCACCTTCTGATCATAGGCCAGTACTAGCTGCATAATGTCCCCAAATGATCAGCACACTGTCACAGGTATGGTGAATACTAAGGTTGCATGCTGTTCGTCTTTTCATCTGGGCCATGGAAAGTGCCCTAAAAAATCGACACATTTCCCACAACAGTGCTTCTCCACATTTCAGCTGGGAATTTAGCAGGGTTGCCACAGACTACAACAGTCTCTGACACACCTCTCCCTACACTGCAGCTCACATTCTTAAGAGTACTCGACAGCAACACAGATGCCCACTGTAGGAAGACAGCAGAATGAGATGTAGTAGCAACCCTCACCCACAAAATGCAAATCCCAGGACAAAAAGCACAAGCCATGCACAGAAGCTGTTAATGTTTGAGTAGCTCTGCCCATAATCTGTGTCAGCTATTCTGGCACCATGCCTGATACCCGGAGAACCAGCTCGGGCCCAGAGTCTGTGTTCACAGGTCCTCTGCTGGACACTCAGTTCCTGTTGCACTAACAGCTTCCGGAATTTTCTGCTCTCTCCCTCCCAATAAGAGTTAAAGTAAGCAGGAAATGCCTGGTAATTAAAGCAGCTTCAAGGCACAAACAGCTGCGAGGAGCGATCGTGCCAAGCACGAGCAAACTGCCCTCCCAAATGCTGACGCCAGGGCAGACACTACCTAATTGGGAGGCAGATACCTACGCTGATATTCTGGAATTGCTGTGTGAGTATTTGCTGTTCATGTCGCTGGCTGTCACAACACTGCTGATTTCAGAGAAAAGATCCAATTCTGGGCAATTTGGCATTTCATAATCTGCAAAACACGTTAACAACTGTCACAGCATGGAAAAAGGTCACAGTTATTCTAGGATTTCTCTCTGGGTAATCTATGTAGCTTGCTGAGGGGCAGCTTGGGCAGATTCCTTATACCCCTGCTGACATTTCAGAGCCTTACGGCTCTCCACCATGCCGCTGCCAGCACACAAGCAGGAACAGCAACTGTGAGAACACTGCTCCTCTGCCGTGGTGGGGATTGTTGCGGTTTTAAACAGCACAAACAGAGGGATGACAATCTCAGTGCAGCAAATCTAGAGCATGACAAGCATTCTGCTTTCACAAAACTCCCCTGAGCCTGTGTGAGCTGGCAGGTGAATATGCCGAGTAGGTACTCAGCACAAGGACACGCTGAGTGCTGTCTGACTCAGCTACGCTGTGGAGACAATGCTGTGTCATTTTCAAGAGCTTTCAGGTGCATTTTGATTCCATGAAAGCTGTGACACAAACAGCACTGAAAATGAAGCTGTCTTTCGAGAATGAACAAGGTCAAGCAATCACAGTCTAAGAATGATGTGAGGAGGGGGTGAGAAGGATACTGTTGTAGATACCACTGGAGCTAGAAGAGAACACAGCTCCATCAGGGGGAAATGGAAACGACAAAGAAAAAGATGATCGCCGTTACTTATGCATGAGAATGTCACCTGTGTTTCAATACCAACCCTGCAGGCTCTCATATGCCTTCTCCTTCAGCTCTCGGACCACTTGCAGGCGACTCTTATGGCGAAGAAATGCTGTCTTCTGAGAATCTAGGAAGATCAGCTGACTTTTCTGAGCTACTCAGTAAGAGAATCAGAACATAAACATTGGTGCAAGAGAATTAGAAAAACATCTTTTACACTCCTGTGTACAAAAAGTTTGATGGAGCACAGTCCTTCAACAACCTCAGAAGTCACGTGCAAAGCACACAAGAGGACTCAAGTGGAGGGAAATCTAAAGCTTCTAACACAGGAGCCCACCAAACAAGATGCATCTGGATACAGAGTGAATTAACCTACCAGACAAGATTTTCTGGAATAAGAGTCTGTTTCTGATACAGGAAGAGCAAGAAGCTCTGCGTCCAAATCTCTTTACATTAATTAGATTTGAATTAAAGAAAAAAAAAATCCTCAACTCATAAAGTGTACTGCCCATAGCATGAAAAGGAAAAACAACCAATAGTGACCAACCATCCTTCAGGGATGAAATGGAAAATACAGATATCAAATTATATTTTTCAAAAACTACTCTCAAAAGCTTACAGGACAGCCTGTCATTTTCTTAGTCTATAGGTCTGCTGTCACATGTGCTCTGGAACAAGGACTGTCCTTCTTGTTCCTGGACGTGCAGACACAGAGCCCTTTGCAGTTTGTGACTGTGAGGTCTAGAAAAGCTCAAAAGGAGCTTGACTAAGTTAAGAAGAGCCCATGACACTGCAGGGTTTCAAGTGGCACTGAGTAGAGCCAAATGCAGCTAATTAGACAGTGTCAGTTAGGCAGGATCAAAGCATCCTTCCATACAGCATCTGGTACTGGAGAGCTGTGACTTCCCACAGATCCAGAAAAGACTTTCTTTAGCCTTTACAGTCTCAGGTTCTTGCAGATTCACCTTCCAGAATAGCAGGTTTGAAGTTGGTCTCCAAGATATCCAGTCTACCATACTTGTGAATCTGGATTAGGGAAAGGAATCAAAGTATTATTTAAGGATTTAATCAAGATCCCATCCCTCTGTTCTTAGATTCTAAAGAAGTATCTCCACTCTGGCTCTTGTGCTCTGAAATGTCTTACCAGTCTTAAAGCCTCTTCCCAGACAGCCCCTTCTAAGAGCAGGAGAATAGCCTCTTCATAGTCCTAGAAGGAAAGAGAAAAAATGTACTGCTACTGATGCTGGTAAAACACATTCAGGTAACACATATTCAGACGCACATTTCTATGCAGCAGTATCACAGTCAGGACAGGAAAACACTACTGTGTCAGGTACTTTGAAGTGTTGACATAAAACCCCCACAAACTATCTTACTTCTTCCATGATGAGGGGAAATGAAATCCCTCTTAAACTCTGTCTCCCTTAGTCCAATCCTCATGCTTAAGCTCTCCAAGATAAAAGCTTTTCAGGCCAAAGCAGAGGCAGCTTCATGAGTGCATAAACTCAGGGACATAGCATTTGATCCCACGCTGCTCACTGCATCGCCTGGACTTGTTCTGTCCTGCCCTGGCATGGACTGTTTCACTGTCAGTATCCATGGAGTCACATGTGGCCCAGGGGAGCAGAGCAAACACAGATGGTGTCTCTCCCCAGGACAGGATATTCTGGGGAACAAACAGGAGGGTGATTACACTACCTGAGCATACTGCTCCAGGAGTATGGCTGCTTCTGCATGCTTCCTCTGTTCAGCTAGTTTTCCTACAAGAAAAGGTAGAGTTAAACTTTTCAGAAGCAGCTGGATTTTGTGCCACAAAACTAAAAATCCGATTCAGAGGTGCTTTCTACCTGCTCATACACTTAATACGCCCAGTATAAAGAAGGGCTGCCTAGTGCCAAGAACTCATTAACTTGCAACATCAACCCTGTCCTGGGCTGCCGCAAGAGAAGAGTGGCCAGCAGGTCAAGGAAGGTGATTCTGGTCCTTTACTCCACTCTCATGAGACCCCACTCAGAATACTGTGTCCAGCTCCGGAGCCCCCAACACAAGAACGTAGACCTGTTGGAGTGAATCTAGCAGAGGACCACAAAGATGATTAAAGGGTAGAACACCACTCCTACAAAGACAAGCTGAGAGAGTTGAGGTGGTTCAACCTGGAGTAGAGAAAGCTCCAGAGAGACTTTATAGTGGCCTTCCAGTATCTGGAGGGGGCCTACAAGAAAGCTAGTGAGGGACATTCTATGGGGGCTTGCAGTGATAGGATAAGGAGTAATGGCTTCAAATGGAAGAGGGTAGATATAGATTAGAAATTAGGAAAAAGTTCTTCCATTATGAGGGTGGTGAGACACTGGAACAGGTTGTCCAGGGAAACTGTGAATGTTCCATCACTGGAAGTGTTCAAGGTCAGGTTGGATGTGGCTTTCTGCAACCTGGTCTAGTGGGAGCTGGAACTAGATGATTTTTAAAGTCCCTTCCAAACCAAATCATTCTATAACTCTATGGTCATCAGCCAGTTCCTTGCAAAATTGCTGTTGCACATTCCTCAAGGCCAGCTGGACACTGTTTGTCCCGAGTCAGACAGAAATAGTGAAGAGCCTCTTAAGTGGAAGGGGGCAGGATGTAGAAGAGAAATCTCTCTTGAAAGCTTCAGTGTTATCGCAGCCTTGCTATCTGCAGGGAGCACTTTGCCATCTGCTCCCTGTGGTACGCACAGCAACCATCAAGCTTGGGGGATTCACGGCTTCTAAAAGTCAGAACTCGCCTTGGCACTGGTTAGTATGCTAGGATGCAATCTAAGAGAGCAAACAATAATAAAAAATTACCTAAGCAAAACAATCTCACCCAAGACAGATTGTTTTTACTCATTTTGCTAAACTACAGTTGTGATTTAGGACAGGCAAGGCAAGACATGAAAGATTCAAATGGTGTTAAGTGACGTAAAAAGAAAACACTGATGTCCAGATCTGGCAGATTACGCTCCCAGAAGCCATATTCTCATTGTGTAAGTAGGCCCTTCATAAACTCTGCCTCTGAGCAAGGCAGAAATCGGGATAATGCTTCATTTCTCTTGTTGAAATATATGGCAGGTCCACAACACATCTCACACAGAGAATCACAGAATGCCTTGAGTTGGAAGGAACCTTAAAGACCATCTAGTTCCAACCCCTTCCCATGGGCAGGGACAGCTCCCACTGGACCAGGTTGCTCAGAGCCTCATCCAACCTGGTCTTAAACACTTCCAGGGATGAGACATCCACAACTTCTCTAGGCACCCCGTTCCAGTGCCTCACCACCCTCACTGAAAAGAATTTCTTCCTAATTTCTCATCTAAATCTACCCTGCTCTAGTTTAAAACCATTGCCCCTTGTCCTATCACCACATGCCCTTATAAAAGTCCCTCCCCAGCTTTCCTGTAGGCCCCCTTCAGGTACTGAAAGGCGGCTATTAGGCCTCCCTGGAGCCTTCTCTTCTCCAGGCTGAACAACTCCCTCAGCCTGTCCTCACAGGTGAGGTGCTCCAGCCCTCCGATCACCTTTGTGGCCCTCCTCTGGACCCTCTCCAACAGATCCATGTCCTTCTTCTGTTGGGAGCTCCAGAGCTGGACTCCAGCTGGGGTCTCACAAGAGCAGAGTAAAGGGGCAAAATCACTTCCCTTGATCTGCTGGCCATGCTTCTTTTGATGCAGCCCAGGACACAGTTGTTTTTTTTAGGCTGCCAGCACACATTGCCAGCTCATGTTCAGAGCTTCAACCAGCATCCCCAAGTCCTTCTCTGCAGGGCTGCTCTCAATCCACTCATCACCCAGCCTGTATTTGTGCTTGGGATGGTCTTGACCCAGGTGCAGAATCTTGCACTTGGCCTTCATGAATTTCAAGAGGCTGACATGGGCCCACCTCTCCAGCCTGTCCAGGTCCCTCTGGATGGCATCCCTTCCCTCCAGCATGTCAACTGCACCACATGCAGTCTGATATGTCCTAGTGAGTATAAATTCTGAGATCAGCTAGCTTTTTCTCCTGCAGTGGGACTGCACATAGCTTTATAGGTGGCCCTAGCTGGTAGCAGACTTTAAGGAGAAAACATCAAGATGCAGCTCTGAATTATCCAATGGCCTTTAAAGTCTGTGACTAGACACAGCATTTACGTTAATGATGTCTAGAGGCTTCAGATGGGTCAGACACTTTGAACGATCTCAATTCCCTGAGGTTAACCAAGGAGGCAATTTGGAATAGCAGCTCAGCAACTGGTTGCAAGGAAAAAGTGCAAGAAGCAGTCAGCACAGGGCAGTCAAGGCCAGAACTAGCTTGGCAACTTTTGGGTGCCTACCAACTCAGCTCCAACATCTTCTTGTTCCTTTGAGAAACAGAGCTGACCTGCACAAACTCTTGGGAAAGGTAGGGTCTTTGTTAGCCCTTTAAGAAAAATACTGCTGAAGACTGAGTTTTTCACTAAGTTTTAGGCAAAAAAGTCAAAATGAACCCAAAATAACAGTAGCCGTTTTCGCTCTATGCACTTTCACCTCCTCAAGGCCTACCTGCCATGCTCTGTGCCAGGCTGGACAGCTGGTCTTTTGTGTAAGCAAGACGTGACGCCATGCACAGGGCTTGCTGCCAGCTGCCACTGCTCTGAAAAGCATCAAGTGCTTTTGCAAAGATGCCAGCACGAGCAAATATCAATGCAGCCTGCTCATATAGCTGCTTCTGAATCAAGTACTCCCCATAAGCATCACTGATATCCTGGAAGAAAGGGACAAAAGAGAAACACCAATCAGCTGTAATGCCAGTAGCAGCCTGCATTAGTAAAAATTAGGCACCCGGCAACAAAAGCCTATTTCCCCCCACATCAAGAAACCTCCAGGCACAATATGTTCCTACCCCATTTCAAACTCTACACGAAGCCAAGGGCTGATGATTAGCACATGGAGACATTTTGCGGATCTAGTGTTAAGAGACATGGGTTGGTACCCAGCTCTCCAAGCCAAAGGCTGGGTAAACTACATACTGGAGAATATCAGCCCCCTCTTCCCAACTCACACAAGCGGTTAGATTGTCTCCCTGAACCAGCTTAGTCCAGGAGTCAAACACTGGCACAAAGGAGGATGCAAGCCCCGCAACTCTATAGGCACAGGCTGCTATGAATCAATATCCTGAGCTTCACCGTTCTATTCCAAGCTCACAATGTCCATCAAGAAAGGACAGGTGGATTTAACTGGAAGAATGAAGAAGGAACAAAGAGACTCTCATTGAGCCAGCGTCAGGAAGAGATCTCCTTCATGCAGAAAGAATCTGCTTTCACTGTGCTGCAAACAGACTGAGTTTCTGCATTTCCCCTCTTAATTCTTCATCTATGGCTTTTGCAGAGGCTTGCGTGCTGTGTTATTTACAATATCTAAATGAAATTACATTAAAAGCATTCATTTACAATTTCACTTCAGCCTTGGGCAAGCTAAAAATATTCAGAATGCTGAAACGGACAAGGGATACTACATATCAGGAAACAGCACACCTTACTACTGCCCCAAGCTCTTTGGCACTCTTTAGAATAGTTTAAAGATAATAAGAGTGTCCTCACACAACCTGCAGGTGCCAGACAGAAAGCTGGTATCACAAAAGTCAAGACAGGAAGAGAAGTATTTCTGTGGTAATGGGAGTTCTCCAGCACACCGCAAGATAATGCAGCAGAAATCAGACTCCCAGGTGCTCTCCTGATGACAGGATCAAATTAATAACAGCCACTCCTTAGATGACCAGATGTTGCAGGGTCAGTGCTGAGAGTCATTTCAGCCATTACCCTCAGAGGAGGGTCTCAGATGACACAGGAATAGCAACGACCTGCAGGACCTGAATGCAAGCAGCTACTGTCCCATTCCTGCCCTCACTGAAGGTGCTGAAGATACGAAAGCACAGGCATGAGAGAATAAAAAACTTGCACGCAGCAAGGTCACATGCTTACACACCTTGTACTCCTGACTGCTAGAGGGGTACAGTTTCAAGGCTTCACAATACTGATTCTGATCCTTCACCAAGTTCAGAAATTCAGAGAAGTGTTCAGGACCTGCAGAAACAATTTATTTTTCACAGTAATAAAAGAGAAAGCACGTAGCTCTCATGGCTCCCAGCCAGTCTGAGTTCATTGCATTGAGAAGCAATAAGAGGTGCTTAGGTGGAAGTGCACAAAAGCACCTATTCTACTACTGTAAAATCAAGGTGATCACTCCCTTGAAGTTTGCTCCCCTTTTGCCAGCAACATTAACTGGGGGCAATGACAAGAAAACAAGACTTATGCTTCATGATCACAGAGCTATAACCATTCTCTCCCTTTTCTCCCTATGCCAAGCAACACGACAAAAAAATACGCAACAGAAGTAGGTTACCCATGTGTTACCAGGAGGGAAGATGACCTTGTGCAATCCTTCGCTGTCGCCAGCTATTTCCCCTGAAAGGCTCTCCAAAATGGAAATGTTTCACTGCAGAATTTCTCCTTAGAGATGCTGCATGTGCAGGACACCTACCACATTTGCTGAGGTGCCCAAGAGCTTTTGTGTATCTCTTCAAGTGTCTGTCTATCGTGTATCGCTGATAATTGGTTTCCATTTTCTGGAGGGTATTTAAGAAGGGCAAGTATTCTTTTGGGTCCTGCAAAGAATAATAAAAACTGCAGTTGAGCTAAGCTGGTAAGATCCGTATTTGCCCCCATCTTCATCAACAGACAATCCAATATCTGAAATTGTACAACACCACACTAAAAAGGCTTTTTTTTTTCAATTTTAAGTAAGCCATCTTAAAAATCAATTCTGTATATGTACTCTTGCCAGGAATGACTAACTTAAACTACCAGGCTCCCACACAGATTTCAAGCAGTACCTAAAGGCTGGTGACGTTTAAAATTCAAGGATGTGTATGAAATCAAGTACTGTTTTCTATTAGATGTTACAATGTATAAATTTGCAGCTGTAAAGCTGATTAATTTCCCCCCCAGCAAAGGTCATAAAACCTTTTAACCTGAATAGGGTGTTATAACTGACAGACAGCAGGCTCTGCTGTAACATTAGGAAACCGAAGATCCTGATGGGCATTTCCATTCAGAGTTTTCAAAATTAAGCCTGCTGGAAGATCCACACTATCACCATGGCCACCATCAAATAAACAAGAATTGTAAGAGTATAGAACTGAGAATGTAAGACCTGCAGTGACAACACTTCAGACCACAGTCCCTCCCTTCCCATACATTGCTACGTTGCTCTAGAAGAGCCCTTTTTCACCTTGAGCACAAACAAGTTTCCAAAGCCGTGCTCAATAAGGGATACAGAGACTTGTCACCTTTCCAGCACCCCGCCAAGCACACACAGGACTTTGGAGCAACTGGAATCCTGCCTGGGTAGAGAGATACTACTAGCAAAACATATGGGCTGATTCAAAAGAACCTTTGAAAAAGCAGAGAAATAGTTCCTTGGCTGGAACTACTAAGCCAAGACCTTTTGAGACTTTTCTGCCACCATGATGACTAAATCGAAATCGTATGTCCCCAAGGAATAATCATACAATTCATTGACATCCACAAGGAAAAGCAGGTACTTCAGTGCTTCTTCTGCACTCACAGCTTTGACATTTGGAGCAGTGCTTTCTGCAAGAAGATGAAGAAGCATACGATCAGTTATATCATCTGTAGTGGACCTCCACTCTGAGGAAGTGATGCATTATTAAACACACCCTTGACACCAGACATCAAACTAAGGGCTCATTCCGTCTTGTGGGAGGGGTTACTTTGCCTTTCCTGGGCAATTTCAAGGATCAGCCCAAGCATAGTAACTTGCTAAGTGTGCAACAGTGACAAGTCAGAAGTATCAGCACCCAGTAAAACCAAAGTTTGCCAGCTTGAGATACTAGGACCCAGAATGGAAAGCTCCTATTCCATTCTGGGAGAACCAGAGTTCTGACTGGAAAGAGGAAATAACTTCAACTCTGGGTTATCTGCTGACACACCTAGGTAAAAGGATGACCTGTGGGCATGTACAGCAGTGTATCTTAGCTGATTCACTATGGTTCCATTAAGACAGTTGCAAGTCCTTTTTCAGCTGTTTTCCAGCTGACTCCATGAACAGCCACCTTAAAATAATTTTGAAGGTGAACGACGTTAACAACAACAGGTCCTGCAGACCACCCATTTTCAAAACTCCTGAGTTTCTGATACACCACCTCGAAGATCATGAACCTTCTGGAGAGCAATTTCCAGTTCTGGAGGACTTTTCTTTACATGTGCTGTCAGTATCGATAGGCAGTATCTGAAGAAAACAGAAGCAGTAAAGGAAAAAGTGAGAAGACAGAAACACTGCTTATTCTTATTTTAGCACAGTTTGTGCAAGGTCTAGTTTACATTTTAGTAAAAAAATAAATCCCCAAAGCCATACTCAAGTAGTTCAACCTTTTTAAAGGAAGGCAGGAAAACTAGTAAGAGAATGGAACATACTAGAAAGGTTTTTCTACTCAGCAAGTCTCTCTAACCATGCCACAAGACTGGAGACGTGTTTTGAGTAGAACCAGCTTCCTTACTATGCCAGCCAGCATAATGGAGAAGACCTCTCTCTGAAAGCTCAAATAGCTGGACACAGTTTTCCAAATCAAATTCAGCATGGAATTGTCGTCTTTTTTTATAAAAGGAAGGCTTTCTAGAAGGTGATTTCCACTTTCATACATTTCACACGTACTATTTCAAAATAGCTTTTCCAGCTAAGGGAATGCTGTTTTCTGAAACCATTTGCCATAAAGTGTCTAAATTTTGAGGATTCAGCAGCAACCCACCATCTGTTGCTCCTCTTTCCGCTGTTTCACATATAAGCAGCTAATGGATTAACACTGCTTCACTAACCACTGTTATTATCCTATTTTCCCACCCTTTACCCTTGCCTGGTGTTGATTAATCCTAGCAGGATGGTTACCAAAAAAAGGTAATCATTCACAAATGTGTAGCTGAAGATTTACAAAAGTAATTCAGCCTCAAATGGAAGAGCTGATGTCTCTGCAAAAGGCCAGCTGCTCAAGAATCCACCATCTCCCTGAGATGACAATCCTGCTCATGTCTCTCTGCTCCCTATGCCACACAAACTGTTCCTAAATTGAGTGTATTTCTTAAATCCTTATAAGCATCCTGCACCTATTACTTTAATCCCTGTAGTAAAAGGTTGTTTTGCTATCTGTGGAATTATTAGATGTTGCGGTTTTCAGGACAGCATCCTCAGCAGAGAGAATGTACGGCTACACAAGTTTTGTGGAGCACAGGCTCGCCTCAGAGGATCTGAAGAAAAATAACGATGTTAAGGACAGCTTTGTTTTCTGTGAAAGACTTGCTAGCAATCTCCCTAATGGTTCCTTCACCTACAATAAGAAAATGCTCACTTTTGAGGGTCAATGTGTTCCATGGCAGCTCTCATCACATCACATACGAGGTTTACTTTTTTCTGATCGAGATGCTGGCATGGTTGAGCATTACTGCTGCCATTCAGAGATGGGTACATACTCTTTGTGAAATCTTCTTCTCTAAACAAAAAAAAAAAAAAAATTACCATGAATACCACCATGGTCCAGCACATATCCCAGCACAAACAGAGTAACCTTACGAAACCCAAATTAATGCAGAAAACTACTCAGCAAAATAGCTTGTGTGTCCTTCAGCAGTGACGCACAATCTGCCACACTACCAGCAAGCTCTCCAACATTTCATCCACCCCAATTGATTCTCAGCCAAAAGAGGCATTGAGAAAAAAACTGGTCAGAGTAACTACTTTAGTTGTACAAAAAATCAGAAGGGTAAGATTTTCAAGACATAGCCATCTTATCCTAAATCCATTATGGACATGCTGAGTGCAGAGCATTTCTGAAAATTAGAGTAATTTGCTTTTATTTCTAGACAAAGATCTAAGGTCACATCAAAACTTAAATGGAACGGCTAAGTGATAGCTCCAGCTTCTAAGCAATTATTTACTTCAGAAAGCTTGAGAAGTCCTGAACCTACCAATGTCCTAAAGCCTCCTTGTCACTCAGCCTTTCAAAAAGAAGTTAGGGGACCTGATCTAGAAATCTATGCATGTATCTTGGCCTCAGGCTTTAGATAAGCAGTGCTGTCTTGCTCCTCTTTACAATGGAACAAATATTTCTCTGTTCACATTTACCCATGTACAGCAAACCAGAAGACAGGTCAAAGCAGTCATATGATGTACTAAACCCTTACTGGAAAAATCTAATGGCTGCCTGCAAGCTGGAATTCCCAACAAGGCATAAGAACAGTCCCTGAAACTATTTAGGTTACTTGAGTCTTTAAGAGCCAACACACCAGATTTCTGACTGACTCCGTGCACCCACATTGAAGAGCTGCCAACATTTTGACAAAATAACGTACTGCCACTGATTGCATGCATGCAGCCATTTGCAGATTTATACTCACTTCAGTTCTGTGAAAAACAAGTTGATATAGTTCACAGAATCTATCTGTCTGATGAAGGTTTCTGTGTTTTCTAGAAATACCTGAAACGAACAAGAGTATCACTACTGTTACTCTGAACAAGTACATTACGTACCAGACCAAACTCAAAGACCTCTGAACGTACAAGATGAAGGAAATGCTAAATCAAATCTGCCTGCATGAGGAGGCAGCACTACAGACCAGCCACCTCTGCTGAAAGCAGAGCTGACAGCACCATCTACTCTTCTGAGCCCACTGTTCTATGTCAGTGGATTCGAGGCTAGATGGTATGGAAAACAATACAACAGAACTGGGCATACTTGCCTTAGGATTGTGGTCGTAGAGAAGATTGAGGTTGATTCGCAGCTTCCTCATACACTGAAATGCTTCCCTGAACATAAGCCTGAGGGAACCAGTCAAGTGGGATAATGAGTCAAGTGGGATTGTTTATGCAGTGGATATGTGCAACATCTGCAAATAAAGGCAACTGACTAGAGTTAAGTACAGGTCCCCTAGAAAGGGAACAGCCTCAGCCATAAACTCTGTAGATTGCCTTCCAGGAAAAAAATGTGTGAGTTGGATCCTGTTTGTTGTCAGTGTCTGCAGTGGGACAGACCAGCACGCCAGGTTGAGGAAGCAACACAAGCCTTGCATTATTTTTTTCCTCTCTTAAAACAAAGAACTACATTTAGATCTAATGAACCAATTTCTGTTTCAGAAGGCTTCAATGCCAAGCAACGAAACAAATAAAACATGAAAACCAGTAAGCTTCATCATGAAGTGACCGAGATGTCTGGAGAATGCAGCCCACCCACACTGTCTCAGCACACATATGAGACCTTCAGCAGCAAAGTGAGAGACACATGGGACTGCTGAAAGCTGGGTTTCTAGCTGGTAGCCCCAGAAATAGATTCATTCCTACTAACAAAGACATCTCCTTTAAGTTTAGCCTCCTTCCTATGTCCAGCACAACAAAACCAGACCAGCCTCTAACAACTTAGACTGGGTGAGGGAAAACCAGAACACATCAGTGCTATTTACCTGTCTAGCCACTTCCGAATCTGGGCAAGAACTAGAGCTCGGTGGTGAACAGTCTCCAGATTTCCTCTTGGCATCTGTAACACAAGATCCACACAATTATTTATTTGTAGTTACTCTGCCTACACTGAAGGCAAATTGAGGACTGGCCAGTTTTCTAGGCCTGTCTGCTACCTGCAGATACATGGCCCTGTTTGTTCACTTGAAAGGACAGGAAACTTCAACGACTGTGGAAAAATATCTGAAAACTCTCTTAGCTCAGAAACATTGCTTCCTCAGAAGGAAGCCTCCACTCAGCCTGGCAAGACCCAGATCAGAGCAACCTGACCAAGCTTTCAGGTGAGCCCTGCTTTGAGGACGATGTTGACTACACACTTCCAGAGATGCCTTTCAAATGACAGCCTTCTCCATTCTGTGAATCTCTGCCGGTTCTGAAGAGTTCAGCACTTCAAACAAACTTAGTGCCAAGGCTAATGGAAAGCTGCCAGCAAATACAGCAAGTACTAGGAGGTGAATCTGAGATTCACCATGAGAGGCCACAATATGTAGCACTGGGCTACCTCTGCCCTTAGGAATTTGAACAGCCCTTCCCAGTGCTACACAAGCCCAGCTGCCTGTGCTGAATCCAACACTCAAGGGCATGCTCAAAACCCCTCAGCAGCCAGCCATGCAGCTGGAGATTTGTGAGGCACAGCGCTGCAGCAGTACAGGGCAGCAGCTTTGTAGCTCTGTGCACATTATTTGCAGGCTGGACAGCTGCCCACTCAGACAGCCCCCCTACATGCATTGACAGCAGACCTCAGCAGACCTGAGCAGAGCACCGACCTGCAGCACAACCTTTGTGTCCTGGGGCACCACGGTGACGATACGGGAACCTCGTTCCACCTTGCGCAGGGTCTCGCTGTTGGGGGCAGCAGCGCTGCTCAGGCCAGCCTGAAGGGCTGAACACAAGGTATTTATCAGCACAGGTGGCACACTGCAGCGCACTGTCTCACCAGGCTGTCCTATGCGGCCCTGTAAGATCGTACTGGTCCAGCTGGAGTCAACAGTACATCAGTAATCTTCAATGGCTCCGGACAGGAACAGGACATTCCAGGGCTAAGCGCTACTGCATACAAAATAGACATATGTCCTCTACACAACAGGACCGCAAAGCTCAAGAGACCAGATGAAGGGAGCACTGAAAGATGTAAAAGACCAGTGAGATGTCATTCTGGCTTTCCCAAGGTCTTCACACCATTCCTGGCCAGATCCCACCAGAAACTCTTTCTACTGTAATCCCTTCTCTACCACACACCCTCAAACAGTACACAGCCCTTTCTTTTTTTGTATGTGGAGGGGAGAGAGAATGCAGGGCTAAGCTGTTGAAAACAGTGAAGGGACAACAACTATAGGACAAACCCTGCTCCCTGGGAGGAGGATGGGATATAAAAAGTCAGTTCCCTGTGCCCCTTGTTCTCTGATAGATTTTTGAAAGCAGCTCCCTTTCTCCAATTCCTACACAGCTGCTCTGAGCGACCCAAATACAGCATGTTTGGACGTGAAAAATGTGGACATCTTGTAGCTCCGAGAAAATGGCCATGAGCTGCCAGCAGTAGGCAGCCAGACCAGATGTTTACCTTTCACTGATGTGTTCTTCAAGCAGAAGCATTGACAGGTGTGGGAGTTGGTTGTCACCAACAAAAACTCATTGTATGTTCCAAAAGAGGTGATGTTGGAAGCGACCTGTGGAATAATGATGAAGTTTATCACTGTGTAGAGTGGAACAGGAAAGCTGCTTTTAGCAGAGGAAAAGGGGATGCAATGAGGGGCAAAAACTTTGGTACCTCAGTATCATTAACAAAAAAACGACATCGATTTGTGAGGCCCAAGATCACCTCCTGTAAATAGAAAGGAAGACAAGTATAAGCTATCAGTGTTATAACTTCCAGAGTTTCACAATACTGACTAGCACTGGATTGAAGTACCTTATAATGAGGTACTGAGTACCTCATGTGAATTACTTAGGGAAGCTGGCCAGGAAGTCATGCAACCTCTGTAGCAGGAGGGCTTACTTAAGTGCCTTTAAACACATCTGGCTGGAAACCCAGCTTGGTCTACCCTGTAACAGAAACTGCACACTGACAAAATATAAGCAGAAACCACACCAGAGAATTTACTTTTTTTTATTCAGCAGCACTGGGTCCAAAATACCAGGGGAAAAGCACTAGTGCAGAGCAGAGCAAAGCAACTCCACATAGCATTTACCTAGATGCACACTGAAGGAAGGAAACCCTGAAACGATCAGCAAAAATAGCTTACTGTTCCTTAAGCTGTTGTAACTATTACAAAACCATCACCAACAGGAAACACCAGTAGTAGGAGATCTGCAGTAACTCAATGCAGCCATAGTAGCTAGTAGGAAAATGTCAGATAAAACAGAGCAAAATGCTGTTTTCAAAAAGAGCAGGGCAGTGGCTGCTGGTAATTTTAAATTTGCAGTTTCTCACTCTTCAATGCATTACTCATTGTACTTCCAGAAAGGAGAGACTGAGCATTAACTGCAAGCCTTCAGAAATGCTCTACACTCTCAGCTCTGCATAGGGGCTTATGAAGAACACTATTAAGAAGTGATCACTGGACCCCCGGCAGAGGATCCTGGTGCACACTGACACAGAGATTAACTGAGCAGGGAATTTAATCTGCTCACAGTCTTACTTACCTCACCATTGATCCTCGTGATAGAAGTTTGCACACAAGGGTAGGGGAACTGAACAGCAGAGCCATTGCTAGTCTGCCAGGGCTCGAGGACCGGAGTAGAAGCCTCTAAAGTGCAAAGAAGATCAAACTGGTTTTGACCTAATCAAAGATTCAGACATGATAATCACACGATATGCACATCCAGAAAATCAGAGCTGGGACTAAGCTACATGATCTGACAGACAGAAGGAATGCTGACACAAAAGTTCCAGGACACAGCAGAAAAGAAGGTGGTAGCTTCTTGAGGCTAAGCAGCACCTTTATTCCACTGTGGAACAAAAGAGAAGTGCCAAAGACAAGGCAGTCGGTCAGTAGTTCTGAAATCACTACACCAGTTGATCACCTTTTCAAATCATAAAGTCTGAACTATCGTTCTCAATAACATTAACCGCTTTCTGACACAAATCACTAATTTTGGCTATTTTGACCAGGAAGAGTCGCCCATGTGCCTGAAAGTCAAACAATCTCATTAAATCTTTTGAGAAATCTGTAATAAATACACCCCAGACTAGGAACTTTGACAGAGTTCAGCCTACCCCAGAAGTATTTTAGGATCTGTCTATCAGCCGTCTGCAGAGCTACAGTTCTGGTCACAGGGCTGAAGCACAGGCTGATCACTTCTCCATCTACAGGCATGGACAACCTGGAGCAAGACAGAAAACATCAGTGACAGGAGAAAAATTTAACAGCTAGATCCTGCATTTCTTGAGGCTAGATGGAAGGATGCCCATTCCCAGCATGGGCAGATACCTTCTTCATGTACAGATGTTCTGCAACCTTTTCACACCTGTATCAGCTGACACTGGCACCACAGAGCTCCAGCAACTTCAGCCAAGTGGCATTTGCCTAACTGTGCTAGTCACTGTCTGCATACTTGCAGCACTCTGCAGAGCCCACACTTCATCTGATACAATCTACAGTTCATGCACGAATCAGCATAGTTGTGTTGTGTGAGTGCTGCAGAAAGCAACTCTCAGGATCCCTTTGGGCAGATTTCTGTACCCCATGTGGCTTCCTTTTGTGATCTAGTTTTAGTTCAACTGACTCCACAATGCCCAGCAGGTGAGGAGGAGCATAGAAGTAACAAAGGCTACCAGCTCCCTTCTGGACCTTGATAATGGTGGGCAAAGAGCAGAATGGAGCAGTTCAGTTCCCCTAGATGGGCCTGAAATTCAGACAAAGGAACTGAGTTATCCTGTACTGACACATGCATCTTAGAATCATAGAATCATAGAATGTTAGGAATCGGAAGGGACCTCTAGAGATCATCTAGTTCAACTCCCCTGCCAGAGCAGGATCACCCAGGGCAGGCCACACAGGAATGCATCCAGGCAGGTTTTGAAAGTCTCCAGAGAAGGAGACCCCATAGCTTCTCTGGGCAGCTTGTTCCAGTGCTCTGACACCCTCACAGGAAAGAAGTTTCTCCTCATGTTGAGGTGGAACTTAACTTAAACTTAAAATAACTTAAACCCATTATTTCTTGTTCTATTGCTGGGCACCACTGAAAAGAGATTGTCCCCCACCTCTTGACACCCACCCCTCAGATATTTATAGACATTAATAAGATCCCCTCTCAGCCATTTCATTTAGCCTTGAAAGGTCAAGGCTAAACAGCCCCAGTTCTCTCAGTCTCTCTTCACAGGAGAGATGTTCTAGTCCCTTAATCATCCTCGTAGCTCACCCTTGGACTCTCTCTAGTATTTCCCTGTCCTTCTTGAATTGGGGAGCCCAAAATTGGACACAATATTCCAGGTGTGGTCTCGCCAGGGCAGAGTAGAGGGGGAGGAGAACTTCCCTGGGCCTGCTGGACACACTCTTCTTAATGCACCCCAGGATCCCATTGGCCCTCTTGGCCACAAGGGCCCATTGCTGTCCCATGGGCAACTTACTGTCCACTAGGACTCCAACGTCTTTCTCCATGGGGCTGCTTTCCCGCAGAACGTCCCCTAATCTGTACTGGTGCCTGGTGTTATTCCTCCCCAGATGCAGGACTCTACAGTTGTTCTTATTGAACTTCATGAGGTTCGCCTTTGCCCTTCATGAGGTTTGCCTTTGTCTGTCCAGATCTCGTTGGACAGCAGCGCAGCCTTCCTGTGTGTCAGCCACTTAGCATACACCCTCTTGTCAGGCTGTGTGTAGGCACTGGGGTACAGGCAAGAGCTAACCAGTAGGCAGCTTTGTGAGCTCTTTGGCTTTGCAGGATAAGATCCAAATTCCCCAACCCACAGCCTCCAGGTTGCATGTCTACCAAGAGACTGAATTCCTTCTTCACCCAACTGACACATCCCTAGTACCGTAAATTCAGGCGTTGTTCTTCAGCTCCATCCACATGAGGCACTGCAGTCAGATGGTGAAGTACAGACTGAGCAGCATGGTGACCCTGACCAACCACCAGGAAGCTGTCATCTGGCAGCCAGGTGAGAAATCGGAGCCCCAGAGGATTCATCACATTATTGTTGTCACTGCCCACATCAACTCTGTCACAAAACAACAGACATCGGGAAGCAAATAGAACCTGAATTCAGTAGGCCACCTCACTGGAGAGGTTAAAGTCTTCCTAGCCACAGCCTGGCTGGAAGTGTATGAACACAGTCACCCCAAATATAAACCCTGCTGGGCTGGAGATGAAAGGTGATTCCTAGGGAGCCCCACTTGTTTTACCTAGACAGCACTGCTCCACTGTCAACTGTGTATAGGAACAAATGTAGAGCAGGGTGGGATTTTTTACCTTGTCATTGTCCCTGCCATGCAATCAGCTCTGTTGCTCAGTGTGCTAAGATCAAAGGACTGGGCACTGCACAGCTATTCCTTCAGCCGTGGCAGCAGGAGGGCAAAGTACAACACCACAAAGTCAAGAGCACCAGGCACAGGAGAGGCTGTCTCAGTGCTGTCACTGGCAGCCAGATCAACACCTCAGTCAAGGGCTCTTCCCAGGACAAACTGCCCTCCGCATTGCCCAATCCTCAGCACTCGTTGCAGCCACAGTTTCAGCACAACGAAACCATTTTATGACAACCTCTTTAAAATCTTGAGACAAGCGGTCAGAGCTGTGGCTTCTAAAACATACATCCAGGTACTGCCCTTTTCTCCCCGCTACAGCTGTACTAGTTCTATATTACCTGTAGGTTCTATCCAGGTATGGTGTTTCTACAGCTGCTTTAAATCCATTTCCACCCACAGCTCCAAACCTGACAGTGGGGTCATTCACTGTGCTCTGTCCTAGCAAACACAGAAAAAGGAAGAGTTTAGGATCCTGACAATAGAGTCCCTTTCATCTTCATTCTTATCAGAAAGTAGATGCTACAGGAAACTATTTTAGAAGTCAGAATATGTCATCCCTACATGTACAGTCAACACTTAATTCTCATTTTATGCTGAGGAACACAGTTACCTCAATGTCACAATACAAAACTCAGAAACAGCAGCAACAATCTCTTGTCTTGCAGCACAATGAATATTATTCTGTGTATAGGACTACTTTGGGTGCCTCAGGTGGACCCTAGGTAGCTATTCCCAGACATTTCTAGTGCTAATTAGCAACACGCTATCGGAACAGATTACACAAGATACCACTTGCTGCACTCTTTTCAAGCCCAAGTCAGGCAGAGGGATATTATCAGCATAAGCACATAGACAAGAGCTGAATGCTGCCTTCTCACAAAACCAATGCAACATCAGAACGCTCCTATGCCACCCAAACTCCTGGAAATGAGAAAACAGAGCTTAAACCTACAGGTGAACCAGATATATCTCACTCTTGACTGCTAATGACTTGAGCGACCATCACCCTACTAGTCACCCAGGGCACTGCTCTCAGGGACAGATGGTATTCTTTAACAAGACAGTGCAACATGGTCTCACCGTATTTGTACAGAGAGATCTTGTTATCAGCATCCAGGACAGCCATGTCTCCACTGCGTTTGGGATCTGTGTGAAATGCAACCTGATTAACCGCCTGTTGGAGATGGATCTCATAGGTACACATGGGTGGAGGCACCACAGCATGCTGGAACACTGTGACAAGCACTTTATCTGTGAAAGAAGAGAATAAAACTCAAGCTGTAACCCAATCCAAATGTTAGCGAAGCTCTTGTTAGATTCTTTACTGAATGTAGGAATGTAATAGGAAAATACAGTCGCTGTGCCCTTAGCAGGTAACTCCAACAAACCACCTCTGCAACTTCCACCTAACAGCTTTGTAGCAACCGCAAACAGAACTACCATAACCCCACCCAACCTGGCTGTGCCACCTCTTCTGGCCCTAGAGCTGCAGAGCAGTCCCACTGCTTACCTCCGTCTATGACAGCGACGTTTGAGGCGTGCTGGCTGCTCTCTCCCATCCCACAGTCTGTGGTCCAATGCCAGTCATAGGAGAGGCACTGCCAACCCTGGCAGAGCACGTGCAGCCTGTATGGGTTCTCTTGGTCCCACAGCAGCGACACCAGCTTGTTTTCCTCCAAACCACCAAAATGTAGACTTTGCTTCAGGTACCAGTGATAGTTGCCTGTGGTCCAGAGCTGAACTACAGAAAAACAAACGGTTACTACAGACTACTACTTAAGACCCATCCCAAACCCTCCCCACCACCACTGCTCTTCTAGGGGTGGGTCAGGTACAATAAAAATAACAAACAGTTCTAGCCTTCAGTCCATGGACCGTGTCATACAATACCGAGCACAACAAAACAGACTTTGTGCAAAAAAGTCAATCCTAGAACACTTTGAGCTCGCCTTTTAAGAAGACTTTACAAAGGGCTCACACCTTAGTATTCCATTAATACCACTTTCAGTCACAGCGGCCTAGATGATGTTTGAGTTCAGGCTGAACTACTCATTCTTCCTGATCTGCACAAGAGTTTCAAAGCTGAAGGTAAGCCTCTCCAGGATCTCCTAACTTGCAGGGGAATAGCCACTGTTAACCATATTCGCCGGCAAGCGTTAAGAGCCAAAGCCTCACCATAACTGTTTGGATTGGAGTCTTCCACCTTCAGGTCTTCCAGCCATATAGCCAGGATCGTAGAATCTGCATTCCAAAGGAGTTCATTAACCTGCAGAAACAAACACGGCTCTTACTGATATTGTTGATCTGTGTAGGGTGGGTATGATCTCAATTGGTTTGCAAGACCATGAGTTGGTCTTTATTTTCAGTAATGTGACAGCAGTGTCCTCTTTGGTCTCCTTGGCAGTGAGGAAGCATTTCCAAAAGATGTCTCAGCATCCAAAGGTGGAAACTGAAGTAATACCCTAGCATAACTTCTCAGTTCACTTTCTTGGGACAATGTATTTCACCTTAATTCTGCAATAGCTGACACCCTCAACAGCATTTCTGAAGCATGTGTCTGGCCAAAAGCATCCCAGGACTACAATCTCCCTGTACTATGAGTCTGCAGAGGGCACTGCATCTTCTCAACAGGCTTCTTCATTGTTCTCTTTTCAGATCACTCCTTCCATAAGGACCAGCTCTAAGTGTTAAGCTAAAAACTTCCTCCCAGAATCTGGAAAATAGCTAGTTCTCTTCTCAATTACACTCTCACCAAAGAAGACAAGACATAGCACTTACTTTGACCTGCCCCTTCTGGAATGGGAGGGTGAACTCCCTGTGAAGAAGTCCATTCTTCTCAAAAAAAATCACATCATGTCTGTTGGGTTTTTCTTGTGTGGATGCTATCAGGTTTCCAGAGGGCCTAAAAAAAGAGCCAAAGGAGAAGTGGTTGCTCACATAGTCACTAGCTGTCATTTTAAACACTGCCCATCTCACATTTTCTACAGAGACTTGAAGAAAAGGGCAGCAGAGGGTGTATCTTCCTCAGCACTGTACAGACAAAGCTGTAAGTCCAGAACAGACATTTTCCAGAACTCATGACATACTCAAGTGAGCAAGTAAATGTGAGCACTGGCAAAGGCACTCATAATATTTCAATGCAGCTGAATCCAAAAACCCTTGACACTGAGGCTGTGCAGAGAATCTATCCCTTCTTGCCATGTGCAATGCAAGTATTAAGCTGTTCAGTGTTTAAAGGGCTATTCTTCCTCCTGTTAGATCAGAAAGAAGTCTTCATCAAGTTTTGGGAAAAACAAACAAACATACAAGAAATTAAATTGATGTTGATCAAAGACTGTGAACAGGAAATAAAAAGCAATGCTCTGCTGCCAGCATGCAGACTGCTTTGCTACTCACTTCCAGGACAGTGCTTGTTCTAACCCTGAGATGGGCTCACTTGTTGACTGCAGCACAAGCTCTCTGTTCCATACCCGGATCTTCCGAGCACCTACAGGTTGAGAGCAATGAGACAAAGGTGTAAGAAAGCACCCGGAAGAGACTTTTCTAACTCTATGAGGGTAGGAGAGCAAATTTTTGATGCACACGAATAAAATGGAGATTTCTCTTGTACACGTTAAGGAGTAAGGACTTTTTCTGCATCAGGCAGTTCTCCAGTATTAACCGGGGGACTTTGAAGAAACTGGTCAGGAATCTCAGTCTGATGTAACTCAGTCATAACCATTTCCCTCTTCAGCTTTCACCATAGGAATGTTAAAAATCCTCCTATAAATGCAAGATCTTTCCTAATCCAAAGTACCGATAGTAAAAACTCAAACTATTGGAAGAGCAGTGCAGTTTGATGCAGTTCAATATGTTGACCATTACATTTAAACTACTCAGGAACATTTATCATGGAAGATATCAACTACAGTCTCACAAGAAATGTATGTGCTCCTCACCTCTTTAGCTTTAGAGCAAAACCTAGGTAAAAGTATTACCAGTACTTAAACTAAAGTGTACAAGACCAAACTGCTAGTATGAGGGACAGTTGGCAGGGCAACCCAAACAGATTCATCCGTTTGGCACTGAGAGCCCACGAGAAACTGCTTAAGAGCTTGTGTGGTGATTTAACACTAGTAAAAAAAGCAGTTCAGATAGTAACTACTCAGTAGTAACCTGTCCTGACTTCTCACTAGACTGAAAACCAAACTGCAATGAAAATTTTCAAAAGATCGTGTGCATAAAATGCCTCTGAGAACACTAGAAAGGGTAAAAGAGCATCTCACCCTTGATTTAAGTGGCTGAGAGATCACAAACACCAGCCAGTTCCTGCCTTGCTTGGTTTCTGCTTAAGCAGCCCCCTACATACGTTGGTATTTCAAATAATTTTGGTCCCATACCTGTTGATGGACAGACAGCACTCACTGCAAAAAACTGCCCATCTCCTCTCCACGTCACCCGAAGCCTGCTGTCATCCCAGGCTGAAGTAGGGGACACTTCCTGAGGTCACACAAGAGAAAGCTGCATCAAAGTTTGGGAAGGCAACTGCTGTTCTTTGCCTAAACAGATTGCACTGCAAAGCCAGCTCTTTCAAGAGTCCTGGCATGAAATTAATCCATTTTAAAATGTAAAGGCTGCAAAGGTCAAAATTCATTACTCAGAATGTTATTTTAGGAAATACTAGAATTAAAACACCCTGCAAATTCAACCAGCTCCCCCTGCAAAAGCATATGGCTGACATCTCTTTGCACAACCACATACTATCCGTTCTCTCCATCAGGGTCTTTGCTTACAGACCAGATGTGCACAAGCTGGACACAATGGTCAACGAGGGTTTGTTCATGACTGAAACCGGGAGTCACAACCCCTTGAAAAGAGGAAGGCAAGAAAGACATGCCGTTCAGACAGTTTGTGTGGCAGACAGAAGCTGGGATGAGAAATAGTGATCCTTGAGGCAAAAACATTCTTTGCAAAACAACACAGAAAAAATAAAATAAAATCAGTTGTTTCAAATGTTTAGCTTTGTCAAACTAGGCATATTTTTCCAGATACAGTCAAGCCTTGTCCTGCCCCTCCTAATAGTAAAGCTGGAACAGGCCACATTTCATGTCTCTGTGCTCCAGTCTGTCAGGTTTCACCAGGGCAGATTTAATTTTTAAACTTAAGTACAAGAAGAGAAATTCAGCAGTGGAGTGTTTTTAGCCACCTGAGTCTTCACCAAATAAAAAGTAGAGAAAACAAGACGCAAACATGTAAAGTGTCAGACAAAGGAGTAAAGAGCTAAAATGTGCAGGCACATGGAGCTGCCTCACATGACTGGTGAAGCTCAGTAACACAAACTCTTCCACTCTTGTCTTCTGGGAGCTCACATGGCTGTTATTTCTGCTCCTCTCAGCCAAACTGTTTGCTATGTTTCTTGGCCGTAGGAACACTTTAGCATATAACACACATTCAGTAAAATCCATAATGCTGATTTAAAGATGGCTTTACCTCTACAAGCCCTACTGCTTGTAGATCTTCTTGCTTTGAGCTCTATACAAAGAGTCATAGAGTACACATAGCTGCTGTTCTGAGTTAGGAGGAGGACAAAAATGCTGGATTTCAGATAACAACGGAACAAGCAGAAGAAGACTACGAAGACAACTACTAGAAAGGTAGTGCCAGAGGAGCACTGCGAGAATTACAGAAACTCTGTTCATGTTTTCCCAGAGGCAGTATAGGCCTAACATAAGAGAACCGGCATTACCGTCTGTTTGCGCTGCGCTGCCTGTTTCCCCTCTGATCCATGGAATTGTGTCTCCTTTTTACCCCAGCCAAGAGCAACAAACTTTCCTGAGGAAGAAATAATCATTTTAGTGGAATATTTACAGAGCTACTCTGCATAGCGTGGTAAATGCAACCACAGCTCCAAGCCACCCACACCTTCCATCCTCATTCAATTCTAAAAACCTGACAGGAAATTTACATAGCCTGGAAAGCCCTCTAGTACAGGCATCTTACTTGAATTTACGCTGACAAGCAAAATATCGGTGCTCCCCTTCAGCATTACAGTCTAAAATATTTCCTGATGCCCATTAAGTGCTCAGCTTAATTTCTTTACTTTCTATAAGGGCAGTTCCACAAGGGCAAGTGTAGAGTCCTGCACCTGGGCAGGAATAACCCCCTGCACCAGTACAGGTTAGGGGCTGACCTGGTGGAAAGCAGGTCTGTGGAGAAGGACCTGGGAGTGCTGGTGGATGTGAACCAGCAATGTGTCCTTGTGGCCAAGAAGGCCAATGGTATCCTCGGGTGCGTTAGAAGTGGGTCCAGCAGGTTGAGAGAGGTTCTCCTCCCNAGGCGGGGGGTGGGGGTGTGGACAAGATGCTCTCCAGAGGTCCCTTCCAACACCTACAACTCTATGATACACATTTACAACGTACCAATGACATCAGTTCAAACAACTTCATTGCAGTGCACCTCTCACCTTCCCCAAATTCATCCTGGTGGATGTGCTTCTCAGTAATTGGTTCAAAATCCCTTGTCATCATGATGAGTGTTTGCTGACCTGTGGGGCAGACATTAAATACTGTATTGGTGATGGTATCTCCAGTAAATAAACTCAATATTCTCCTGTGTTGTCCTATTGTTCTGTCACGGACTTGAATACAGAAGTATTTCTAATAGTAATATGAGACAGAAGAGAACACATCCTTGGAAGTAGAAAATCTCAAACTGGAATGGAAGAGCACTTTCCAGTCTCTCTTCAAAACCATGCTTCCTGGTCTAACCTTAAAAAGTTCTTTCCACCTTCAAAATAAGTACCTGGCACTCTTATAATCATTTTGCCTTCATACATGAAGGATAAGAAGGTGATTGAGAGCAGTTGGCACAGACTTACGAAGGTGAAATTACGCCTAACCATCCTGATAAGCCTTCTACCATGAGATGACTTAACTTCTGGATATGGGGAGACCAGTGCATGTCATTTATCTTGATTCTAATACGGCTTTTGACACTATCTCCCATAACTTTATCAAAGACGAACTCATGAAGGATGGGATACATAAAAGGACAGGGAAATGAACAGAAAACCATCTGAACTGCCAAGCTTAAGAGCATGCTATTGGTGGTGAAAAGTCCAGCTTGAGGTCAGTCACCAGTGGCATGCCCCAGGACACTAGGGCCAATGTCTAACATCTTCATTAACGACCTGGAGGATGGGATCCTCAGCAAGCTTGTAGATAACACAAAACTGGGAGCGGTACCAGGAACACCAGGTTGTGCCCACAGAGACCCTGTCACGTAGGCCGAGGCGGGCTGTCAAGAACCTAATAAAGCTCAATAAAGGAAAAGGCCATGTCCTGCACCTGGAAAATAATAATCTCAGACACCAGGACAGACTGGGAGACAAGAGGCCGGAGAACAGCTTGGTAAGAAAGTGCCCTGTGGTTCCCGAGGGACATAAAGCCAAACACAAGCCAAAAGTAAGCCCCTGTTGCATTAAGTGGCTAAAAGCATCCCGGGCTGCACTAAGAGCGCTGGCTGCAGGTTTCGGGAGGTGATCCTTCTTTTACTCCGTGCTGGTGAGATACATGCGGAATTCTGGCTCCGGTTCTGTGGTCCCCAGTACAAGACAAACAAGGACATATTGGAATGAGTCCAGCAAAGACTCACAGGGCCTGGAGAATCTGTCACAAAGGGAGGCTAAAAGAAGTCGGATCGCTCTGGAAAGAAGGCTCAGGGGACTCTCATCCATGTGTGTAAATATCTTATATGGGGTACAGTAAAGACAGAGCTAGCATTTTAGTGGTGCCGAGTGACAGCCACAGGAAGCAATGGGCACAAACTAAAATACAGCAAATTTCATTAGAATGTAAGAAACCAATTTTTCACTAGTGAGAGTTGCCACAGACAGGAAGAGGTGTGCCCAGAGAGATTGTGGGGTCTAGGTCATTGGAGACATTCAAAATCTGACTGGGCACAGTTCCCAGCAACCTGCTCCAGGTAATGTGCCTTGAGCAAGGGGGTTCGAACAAGTATCTCCAGAGCTCCCTTTTAGCCTCAAGTATTCTGTGATTCTGGTTTGCTTGCAGCTGACTTTACTTTCTAGGTGAGATGCATCTGTAGCTAAGTTGAGCCTGTGACACAAATATTTCCTACCAAAGGACAAGAAGCAGGTTTTGTTACTAAGAAAATAAATAGGGATATAAAACAGAAGTGTTTAGATTTTAGAGGCATAATCAAATGTACTTCCTTGGAAGATGTGAAAGACCAATCACTCTTCTGTATAATTTGGCTTTCTGCACCTGAACAGCTTCTGCTTGGATCACAAAAGCACCTCATGTATCATGAAATGAAATCTCATAAATAGTATCAGGTGGGTTTCTTCTCTCTTTAGGTCATAGTCCCAATACCATAACTTCGCATTTTGCTTCTTCTGTCTTAACTGGGTTTTACATTTTGGCCATAACGAGTTTCACTCCTAAAGACAGAAAGCTTACAGGCAATACCTGTGGCAAGCAAAACAAGCTCTTGGTCAGGACTCCAGCTCATGGTACTCAGACCGCTCTCCACACTTCCAACACATTCCACCTGCAAGATCAAAAGAAGATCACAGAAGTGCAGGAACACCAGTGCAGCAGCATCTCAGCACAAAAACCAACCAGTCACCAAGGGAGGGAAATTCTCTCCTACTTAGAAAACTCACAAGTCTTATTTTATCCTTTATGTTGAATGAAACATTTCTAACTAAACATGGTTCCAACTTGTTTATGTAGGAGAGCCCAAATAACTTAGCATTTTCTACCATACACAGTTTTAGTAAGAGCTTTATTCTGCAGGATATAGAGTGTTAATAGTAATATTGCCAGATGAGGTCTGTGGTTACATTGGTAAACATACTGAAGTCACAAAACACAGAAATAACAGTTCTTAACTAGAAAATTCCAACATGCAGTTAAGGGACAGTATACTTATTAAAAATCTGATTAGCTTGTGCATGCAGAACAGGGCAACTGTATACAGCTGCACTAACTTCAGTTCGTGAAAAACTGGGTGAGTATATAAGTGACAGCCGTGAGCAGAGAACTTCCGCCAGGCACTGCCACTGTGATTTGCTAAAGGCATGGAACACAACAAGTGTGATAAACAGCAAGATGATGCCATTCAAGAAGTTAAGCTTGGGTATCAGAATCTTCTGAGGTGAATCAAGTGGGACTGGGTACCAGTGGGCAGAGTAATCATCATTCACGTGCAAATGAATTCAGAGCAAGCAGAGTAACCTTCTAGTCTTCTTTCTTGGTGCCCAGACTGCACCAAAAGAACACAACTTTAAAATTAAGAAAGCATAAAGGCAAAAAAGCCTTCAAATCAAGGATCTGAAGCTAAACCTCAATTTTGATGCATGTATCAGTGCAAGAAAGATCTCATACATCACATCTTTTGTTAATTCCCTTATGACATGTTTACGGGATGCATTTTTCATATGCAGCTGACTGTGTATTTAAACGGTATCTCCAAATCAAACCCAAACAAGAACCAAAACAGGTGAGCTGCAAGTAACCACAACCTGACAGCTAACCCAGACAGTCCACGGTCATCTCATGCCTACCTAAACCTGCACAGTTGGGCTGGCACTGTGGGAGCTGATGCAGATTTCAGAGGGTACTGCTGTGGTGTTTAACTGTCTTGCTGAAGGCTGCACAAACCTGACACTGAGGGAGGAACATAAAGCAAATATCTCAGTCCCTGCCATATTTACTCAGCTAAGATACTTTGCTTTCACTTTAGTGTTTTCTAGGATATTTTTTATTCCAAATGTTCTTCACACCACAAGACACAAAATTTTCTCCTCTCTTCAGTGAAGTCCTGTCAGTATCGTCTGACAATAAAAGGTAGCTGTGAGTTGTGAATGGATTACTTGATTTTGTGTCTAGACTGTACAACACCACACTTCTGTAAGACTGACCAGTGGATCCTGTAGTGCCGGGTGTGCTCCAACAGGCCCCTGAGCAAACACACATGACTAGGGCTGTAGGCACGCAAGCCACTGTTTCAATTCCAGTTCTTTCACAGAGCGCATATTCTGTCCTTAATATTGCTCAAGGCTCCCAGAAAAATCAGCTGATCTGCCCAGAAAAGGGCGACTAACCACAGCTCAGTACATAATAAACATACAACTGTCCCCTGAAGACATCGAACCAGCATCATCCCTTCCTTTGAAATCCAACAGTATTGTTGTGTGTGTCCTGCCACGTTACCTGCTTCGTGCTGAGATTGCACAGTAGGATGTCTCCTCCTGCTGTAGCAACACACACACACTCCCGTTCTGGAAGATCTTCGATACCCACAATGCGTCCACTTCCATCCTCAGGCACGAAACCCTCCGCAGTCAAGGAAACTTCTCTTGTCACCTTGATGTAGAGAGGCCAATGATTTATTAACGACACATCACCCCACCGGGATTTTTGCAGAAATGACAGAATAGCACCCACGGGTGACAAATGGCATCAGGAAAGAGTCAGAGTGCCAGTACTTATCCTAACTTACCTACAGGAAATTGTGAAGGTTCTCTTATGTTAAAAGTGCCAAACAGACAAGAAAACTCATGAGGAAGCAAATAATAAATGGCGACACCACCATTTCCAATTTGTCTTGCTAATAATTTTTCAACTCTCTTTTCATAATTCTCCACTGTCAACAGTAAGAGGCAAGTGGGCGGCTGCTTAGTGTCCCAATACTTTTAAAGGGTCATTCAGACTTTACAAGGACAGTATTAAAAAAAAAAATCAAAAATAAAATAAAATTAAGAAAAAAAAAATAAATCAAAGGCAAACTAGTTGGATGCGCATTCAGGTAGCGCAAAACACGAAAGTTTTAGCTAAAATAACTCTCTCTCGGTCAGCTGCACAAATGTTTTACATATCCAATCATCAGAGAAAAAAACCCACAGTAATAAAGACCTGAAATAACCACCACTCTAAAAGAGAAAAAGGAGTGGATACATTTAGCAACTTCAGATAGGCTTCAGACAGTGAAATATTTTAATTTTGAATTCTGAAAAGATTTTAGCTTATATATAGCTTCGCAAACAGAACACAATTGAGATTTTAAGAAAACATCTTTCTTTAAAAACGAAGTCTCAGGAAAGCCCAAAAGAAACTCTGTTAGGTACTTCAGAACTGAATATACTGGAGGAACCAGAAAAGACACTGCAACCCAGCTCGAACAGGAATTCACAGGCTCAATAACACTTTTTTTTTCTTTTCAGTGATATGTTGAGTTTAATTCCCTAGAGTACAGTTCAAAAGTCTTCCTGTGTACTCTTCACCACCTCTTTGCCTGTTTGCTTCTGTTTTGCGAGTTGTGTCTCCGGTAACAACCGTTACTGAATCATGCTTAAGACTGAACCGCCGGAATGACACATGCCAAATACAAGCACTCTCTTAGGGGCAGACTGAGAATTTTAAAAGCAGAGCAAATCACTTCAGCCACGGAGATCACAGTGCAGCCTCACTGGCAACTTCCTCAGCATCATGAGGCAGCAGCCGATGGCGGCAGGGAGCAGCAGGAGGCTCCAACACCCGCCAACACCGCTACGAAAAGTGAGCTATGTCAGAGGCCAGCTCCCGGCGGGTACCGACCGCCTTCCAACGCTGTATTCCAGCTTTGCAAGGAGTGGACCACAGCCGCCCCCAACAACAGGCCCGCAGCGCTGCGCGACAACCGACAGGCACCGGCACCCTCCCCTGAAGCCACAGCCCCGGCCCGAGCCTGATAGCGGCAAGGGACCGCGGCTCCCGGTGCCCGGCGGCGGCTCTCACCGAGTCCCCGGCGGGGCCCAGCTCCACAAGGCCGCGCTGGGAGCCCACCAGCACCGTGCCCGGCTCGGCGCCGAGGCAG
>VWZK01009584.1:234838-249715 GCA_013396935.1 Baryphthengus martii
CCTGCAAAGCGGTAGCTCTACTTGCTACTACGGTGACTTCCAGGGGCATCTCCCCGTTTCTCTTAAGAAGGTGAGATCTTCTCTAGAGTGCTTTGCAGTACAGATCTGACGTGACCTCTTGGTGCTTGAACTCAAAGTGCTTACTTGATCCTGTTCACTTTGTGGAACCATGGAGCGAGGTAGAAGTGTGATGGAGTCTTCAGGCAGCACATGAGGTCCTTGTACTGATATTGCAACAAAAGTCCCTGGGTCTCTTAAGGAGAATTGAGACTGCTTTTTGCTCCTGATGATGGTTCCTCTGTGCCAGGCAAAATTTGTTTGGAAATTAAGGTCTTGGGTGTTTCGGACGCTTAGTTGAGGCAGCACCTTCATGAAGGATGCTTCTTCCTGGCATTTGTGAAGGTGTTCAGCAGCAGGATTTATGGTGTCAGGGGAGTGAACTAAAGTTCAGTAACTTTCCAATAAGAGTGAACATTATCTATAGTTGTCTAAAAAGCTCTTGGGGGAGCTGAAGGGGCAGCGATAAACATGATGGGGCTTAGCCAGCTGGGATGCATAAGCCTTCTTTCGGTCATGAAAGGAAGTTGTTCCTAAGAGGGTGAGCTTTAGATTTGTTAGTGTGTGAACTGAAGTCACTGGCAGTCTTTTCATTTATTGATCTTTAAACCATGTTTTTCCTTAAAAAAAAAGTAAGACATTATAAGTACTTTTTCTGGAGTGTTTGTTAGCTGTCTTTATACAAGGGTCATGGCTGTCTGCAGGTCTGAGCAAAAAATCACTCCTGTCATATAGTTAAGCTCTTGGAAAAGTGCCCAGAAACGTGACAGAATTGCCATCGTTGCGTATGATCAGAATGCATCCGAATGTGGACCTGAGTAGCTGACTACAAGTTTGAAGTCAGCCCCTTTTCTGAGAGGGAAGTTGGAGCAGAGGTCTCCACAGATCCCTTCCCTTTTATTTTTCTATTTTTCTCTTGCACATTGTGTTCCTCCTGGCAACTCAGCGTGTTACTTTGGCTACTGAGCAAAAAAGTGTCTTTTGCAGGGGTCACAGAATTACTTTCTCCGGTGCATAATCCATCATATGAGGCCTCCTGGATGGAGACCTAACCCATGGCATGGAGGCTTTTTAGCAGCAGTCCTCAACTGACACTAATGATTTATAAGGGTGCTGCATAAGGCTGGAATTTTCTCCAGATACCATGGTTTAACACGTTAGCTGAACATTCAGTGGAAATACATTTACCTGCTTAGATTTATCTGAAACCCCTTAAGGTGAGTATTTTCCCCAACGGAGCCTGTTATCTTGCCGTGTTTACTGCATCTATTACTTAATATTGTCTGTGCTTCACATGCCATGGTTATTGCTATTGATGTGCCCACAGACTGTACTTACTCTTCACTCAAGAGACTGTGATACTGCTTTGTGGCTGCTAGTCCAGGCTCACTGAGGAATGGAAAAGGGAGAAAGCAGATACATGGAGGTTATCTGAGCTGTGGAAGGCAGGGGACAATGACGAAGAGTAGAAGTTGGAGACCTTGGCAGGACAATTTGAAAGCTAGGGAATGTTTTTGTTGTATGTTAGACTTGAGTGTATTCCTCCTTTTTTCATTTGCTGCAGGTTCCATAACAATGATGATATAGTTGGGACCTGCTGTTACACATTTCCCTAGAGAATTTCCCATTTCACTCTGATTCTGAGTGATATTTCCTGAAAGTGATGAAGAAAGGACCAGAAAGCAGACCATGTCCCCTTGCCACTCCAGGCAATTTAGTGGAGTCAAATCCAGACAATAACAGCAGTAACGGAGCCTCCATGAATGAGAAAGACATGCTTTCCTCTTCTGGAGAACTGGAAAACGTACAGCCTAAACCCAGCAGAGAAATGTCCAGAAAAAAACTCTGTGGCTATTTAAATAAGCTGGGCATCAAGGGGCCAATCAAGACCTGGAAGTCTCGCTGGTTCTTTTATGATGAAAACAAATGTCATTTACTGTACTATAGAACTGCACAGGACATCAACCCTTTGGGATCTATCGACCTCTCCAGCGCCAGCTTTGACTGCAAGGTGGAAAATGGGGAAGGGATTTTTGAGATCAGAACACCAAGCAGAGTTTTTACTTTGAAGGTAAGGGGCAGCATCTTGTGAGGGCTGTTATGAAACATTTCCAACAAGGACAGACACATCTCTGCTAAGATACCTCTTAGCTCGAGTTTCACTCTAGTCCTCTCAGCCTGCATTGTTATTGTTTGGATCTAAATTACTCGCATAAGGGACTCCATTACCTGTGAGATCACCGATGTTTAACAGACTAGGAGTAGAAGCCAAACTGGATGCCGAGTTAAAATCATTGAAGAGTCCTGCAGTTTATATGTAATTTGATGAACAGAAGTAAGCTCCTCTGTCTGAAGTAGTTGCTCCAGCAGGGACATTTGCTAGTTATTATCTCTGTGAAAATTGCTATTAAGAGTAGCAATGTGAGTGATTCCTGGCTAAAACAATAATGACATTTCTGCTTAGCCTTGGAGCATAGTAAACCAAAAAACATTTAAAATGAGGTTATCAGTTCACTGAGGTTCTTTTCCTGAGGCCATGCTTGAAGATTTACTCTGTCCTCCCAAATCAATGCTGGGACCAGAGGATGGCTTTTATTTCTGCTGACTTGAGTAGCAAAGTGTTGGTCTCCCCTTCAGGACGTGTCTCATGCTGATGGAATTATTACCCTCCCCTTCCTCTTTTGTGTTGTATTAGGCAATCAGCAAACAGGCAATGATGTACTGGCTGCAGCAGCTACAAATGAGACGTTGGGAGTTTTGCAACACTCAGAGCAGATTTCCTGTGGGCAGCTCCCAGCTTGTGAATGAACCTCTGGCTGGCAGAACAAGTAGGTGTCACAGACGTCAGGCTTTCTTCTGCTTTCAGCCCCGCAATGATGAATGGTGCTCCTCGTCAATAAGTGGGCAGAGGTTTCGGCCGGGGTTTTAAATGCAGGTGCCAACTATCAACATTTGATCAATGTTTGGAACTTCTGGTCTTATTATGGGTGAATGTGAATGGGCTGTCTCCTAATCCACAGCGTGTGGTTGGAGATGCTCAGGTATTTTACAATTATGAATTCCCCCTTGATTTTCCTCATGCATGTGGAATGTGCACATTTGATATATCCCCTTCCTCTTGCAAGGTGTATGAAATTTACAGCAAGCAATTTTTCTTTTCATTGGTGGTGGGATGAAGATGTGTATTCCTAGCAGTGGGGATTACACTGGCCAGTGGATCAGGGAGGGCACAAGCAGGGTGTCCACCTGTTTAGTTATGACTAGATGAACATTTTGTTTGAAACAATCCCCTCTCTAGTCTGCTCTAAAAGGATCTGGGTGCCTTGGCACTTGCTGCAACAGGCAATAATTTGGTAACAAACTGTATTTGTGGAATGTTATCTGCACATCAAAACTATCAAATACTGGGATGGGGGAAAAGAACAGCAACAGCTTCCTTCCTTATTCCTTTAGGCAGTTGAAGTTTGATTGTTTAGGATTAGTCATTCTCATACACAAGTGGTTGAGGTCACTGGATTGTCAATGAATAGATTACTCTATTGGTACATGGAACCTGACGTAATTTGACCTAAAACTAAGGAAACATGCTCTGCTGTCCTTACTCCATCTGGCCAGTTGAACATGGAATGTCTCCCTGTAGTAAAGTGCTGTGGCTCTCCAGTTACATGAAAGAGCCAAACACCAATGTAATTCTGTCTTGCTGACTTGCTTCTGTGTCCTGGTTTGTTTTTTAACGTAGATGCTGTTGATAATGAAGACTTTCTGCCTCCAGTGAAAACACCAACAGAAGCAGTGGGTTTAAAGGCAGCGTCTTTGCCTGCACCCCAAACATCTACTGCTTTGCAGAACATCTCCCTTAAGCACCCTTGGACAGAGATACAGTAAGTGCCTGAGGGGACCTGCAGTGCACTTGACGTGCTGGCCTACCACTTTTTGCCTTCCTTGCCTGTCACATATTGTGTGAAATGATGGGACTCTTGCCTAGGTGGAAGAACCAGGAAGTAGCTTTTTGAAGGGTATTCCTGGTGAAAATAAACTTTCTGCCAGAGGGTCTTTCACATTCTCCTTGTTCCAATGCATTTTATGTTGTCTGTCTCTCTTGGCAAAGATCCTAGTGGTGGACTTAAGGCTTGGTTAAGCTTTCTTCTATGTAGGTAGTGGTTTGCTTGCCTGCTGCGATGCACCTGCACATTGCTGTTGGAAGGGCACTCGGGCAGGTTGAGCTGTATGTACTCTGCAGGCCAGTGACAGAAGCCCCTTAGCATTTTCCTGTGGTTTCAAAGGACCTTGAGTGTAATGCACTCTCTAAAGCAGGAACTCCAAGGAAAGGGTGCTTGAGCCTGTAGTATGGCCTGACACTGCACAGCTTGCTGCTCCTTGCTGACATGCAAGTCCATGGATGTTCCCACTGCCTACAGTGATGCTGCCATCTGCAGTTGCAATGTGTAGCTCCATCAGGGCTACAAGCTGCAAGCCTTGCACAGTTAGAGTTGCTCAAATACAACCCCCATCAATATCTCCTTAACTGTGTCCTAGTCACTTATTTGCACATAACAAAGAATGTGTACGTGGCCACAGGTGTGGGTAGGTAGCCTGGCACCTGCGAAATGTTTTTTGCTGAGGAGATTGGCTGTTTGCTGAATAGAAGAAAGATTCCCCGTGGGACCAAAGAGGATCAGAGTCAGCTGTACTATTTTGCCAGCTATACATACTCTACTCCTCACTTTGACTAGAAATAATACGATCATATCACCTCCCCCCTCCAAAGCCTTGCTTTTGCTAGCTTGAATAACAGTCACCTCTTTTCAGCTTCAAATTGTATCGGTCCCCTGATTCTGTTAACACTTCTTCAGGCTCTGTCACTGTCAGACTGGCTCTTCAGGAGTGTAATGTGTCTGATTTCAGCTAAGTTCATCAGGTCCCCTGAGCGGCTTCTGTCTCAGAGGAAAAGCAAGTGCAGCACGAGGTAAAGTTAAACATGGATTGGATCAGCGCCACCTGCAGACCATAACAAATGAAGGACTGCTGATCTGTGCCAGTATGTTCCCCAAGGTCAGAAATGCCTGCTCTTCTGCTGTGGCGTCTTATAGTAACAAGGCAAAAGGAGAACAATATCTAAATGCCAACTTCATTTACAGTTAGAAAGCAGCTGACACGGAGTCTTTTGTAGATCTTAAAGAGCTTGTTTTGTTTCAGCAGATGGACAACACAGGAGGAGAAGGGAAAAGACCTGTATGGAGTGAGGCAACTATCTCGCTTTCCTGCATAGATTTTACAGAATATACTTGTGGATTTGTGGTTCAGATTTTACAGAATATACTTGTGGATTTGTGGTTCTGCATGACACTCTAAAGTCACCTCTTAATGTTTCCAGCAGTATCTGATAACAACAGCTGTAACAAAGTGGTTCTCGGTCTGATTGTAGTTTTGTTCCTGAATGTCTTTACTACATCAAAGTCTATTGAGTTTGTTGTGGCAAGGTTGTTACATGTGGTTCAGAGCACAGGACCTGTGTCTGCTTCAGAAGTGATCATTGTGGCAGTTTTGGCTGTGCTGTAGATAGCTGAGCTTTTCTTGGCACCTGGAGATTTCTGCAGTGTGCTAAGAAAAAGGAGGGAGAGAGAGAAGGAAGAGAGGAAGGGAGGAATGTGGTTGGTTTACTGTTACTTTTGATCCCTCTGTCCAGCCTGTTGCATTTATGTACAGGGCTCAAGCACATGGGGAAAAATGTACAGCTGATTTACATTGCTGTGCTGGTACTGCTTTTGTGGCACCTTCCTAGTTTACACAATTCCAGCCGTGCTCCCTTCAGATCCACCAGTGCAATAAACAGTTAATTTTCTCAGTGCATGAGGGATACAGGTTTTGGGAGGAGGTGTGGGATATGAGATGCTGCAAGGCACTGAATGGTTTGAATATGCACTGACTGCAGCGATCATGACTTCTGTTCACTAGGCTGTCTTGATCTCTTTTTGTTTCAGAAACACTGTCTACAGTATCTGTGGCTCCAAGCAGCTCTGGGGAAACAATGGGAACATCTTTACCTTCTCTGAATTCCAGGAGCATCCTGAGAACCCCAATGAGGAGCAAGAGGCAGAAGGGGAGGCAGGGTGTGCAGGTGCTTGTTCCTGAGATGTGTGAGCGGGTCAGAGCATGATGCCTTCTAGCAGGGAGCCATGCTTAGCAGGAGAGGAGGGAGAGGATGGCAAGTCATCATGGGACATGAAAACTCTATCGTATTGTCTCAGATCCCTTCCTGTATTGTTGGCACATGACTGATTCTTTTGGCTCTGATTCTGGCTGCGTCTGTCTGTCTCCGACCTCTGGAAACTTCTGCAGAGGCAAGAATACCACCCATGGTGCCAGCCTGTACTAGTATTTCTTTGAGGTAGAAGTTGAACTGTGGCATGATCACAGAAAAAACTCAGCAGCTCCACTGCATGCTTGAGAAGTTACCTCTTCATGATGGTATCTTGCATTTGGTGTGTGCAGGACAGATGGGTGGAGTACAGGGTGGGTTCACAGGTACCATAAAACGTCACAGCTTTGTTAGTTCTGGGAATACCTGTGACTGACACCTGCTGTCTGTGCTTTAACTCTGTTGACACGAGAATGTCAGGTTTCCTTGTCCTGTGTGTCAGTCTTCTCTGCTGAGCTGTTTTGAGTCCCTCCATAGCAAGACTCAGGACTCGATAGAAACAACCCAGTTCTGTGTAAATTAACCCTATTTCCCTTCAGTTAAGGAAGGGACCCCAGAGGATGGGAGGATGGAGTCCAAGCTGAACTGGATTAGGAAAGCCAGGTGGATGAACAGTGGCTTTCCAGGCTTGCCTGAAGAACTGTCCAGGGAGAGGAACCAAATGGATAAAGCAAGTGTCCTACAGCAACAGATCCTGACACTCACAGAGGAAGTCAAGTCACAGAAGGTGAGTGTGGTGAAGATTCTGCTGCTTCTAAGGACAGGACCCTGAGACTGGTTACAGGGACTCCCCTATACCTTGGTGTTAGCTTGAGAGGTGCTTAGCAGTCACTCACTGGGGACCAGTTGAAGCTCCTGGTGTTACTGCTTTGTGTGCCTGATTGTGTCCAATGTGAGGGAGAATGGGCTGTCCTTCAGCCATTGCTAGGAAGTGCAGTTAACAGATGGGCTGCAAAAGGGAGGTAAAACAAATCCAAGTGCGCTCTGCATGTGTCTTCTTCATGCATCTCTGTTGCTCACTGAACATAAGAAGTACAGTCCTGAATAGGTAACGTGACACTGACAGGAACTGCCAGGTAGAGCCATGCCGTTCGCAGCAGGTCATTCTTTTTGAACAGTGATCCACTACTAAGGTGATTTGACTGTGGAAGTCAAGAGTGTGGGTAACTGCAAGGGCTGTTTCTGCTGAATGGTATGTTCTTTGTTTACAAGTATGGAGCAATGCTAGTCTCTCTGCTAATGATGCTGGTAGCACTTCCAGAAGAAGAGGAAGGAGAGACAGGTCCCATGGTAGGCATTCAATTGTGTCCTTGATTTACTCCTTAAATGGCTGAGATGGAAGAGGCTGAATAAGCAGCGTGTTGCTGGGGGAAGCTTTTGTGCCTTCCTATTGGATGGAGCGAAGGACTCTGACAGAGGGAAGGTTCAAATGGATACAGCAGTTTCCTTCTGGTAGCACAGATAGATGCAGTCTGCACTGTTTCCCTCCCTCCCGTTTTACCATGCTGCTGACCAGATCTCCAGCTTCTCTGGTATTTCCTGGACCCCCCAAGAATGATTACTGTAGAAAAGCCAGAATTTAGACACTGTTAGCAGAAGCTTGTCTGTTAGCAGTCCACCTAAAGTCATCTGTGGCCTGTTGCACAGACTTTTCAGACCCAGCTCTGAGTGCCATTTCTCTACTAGGGAGGCACTGTGATTTTAAGATAGATACATTCAGTTTTGCTTCTGAGAGGAATCAGTTTCAAGATCTTGAGGACCTTTCACTGCTCATTCATTACTGATTGTGTCTGTGATGTCCATACTGCCACTGGTCTGGGCAACACTGTGGTGTGATGGCTTTGCATTCCCTTTCCAGGAGCTGGTTAAACTTCTTCACAAAGCTCTAGAAGCAGCCCAGCAGGAGAAGCGAGTATCTAGCATCTATCTTGCTGCTACAGAAGATAAGGACAGGCTGGAACTGGTACGCCACAAAGTGAGACAAATCGCAGATCTCACAAGTCGTCTAGAAGCTGTTGAACAGGAAAAGAAGGAACTGGAGCGGATACTGACTCTGAGAGACAGCCACATCCAGGAACTCAAGGAGCACGTGCAGCTTCTGATGGAGAAGAATCATGCCAAACAGGAAGTCATCATGGCCTTGACGGAGCAAATGGCCCGAGAGGTGTCTGACCCCCTGCAGGAATCCAACACCATCACTACAGAAACGTTGTATAAGCAGCAGGAGGAGATCGAGCACCTGAAGGTGTGTAAGACTGTACAGGTCATTTAGGGCCTCCCAGGTCGTTTAGGGCCTCCCATTTCTGTGTCCTCTGTTACAGTGGGAGGGTGTTCCTTGTGGGAAGCACAGAATATGCTTCTGCTAGTTGCTCCGTCTGTGTCCAAACGAGAGGCAGGCTGGAAGGGGCTCACCTGATACCAATAGGGCACTCAAAAGCATCTGGGTCAGTTTCAGCTTCAGCTCAGAGCCAGTTCTGACTGACTTTGGATTACCATTCAGTGCCTGCCTCTTTCTTTGCTCTTCTTTTGTTTCACAGCTGCAGTCTCACTTACTGCCTTCACTAGGTTTGTTCCTCTGTGTTTCCCTCTTGCAAACAGTTTCCCAGTACGTCGTGGTTCTTTCAAATCCAGTCTGTTGTATATTACTATATGCACAGTTATAATGACCAGTTAGTGTGGGGTGGAGAACTGCCAAAAGAGCCACTTACTGTGTTGTGTGAGAGTGTTTTTGCTGCCAGCCTTCGGGCTGAGATTTGTGTCAGTTTGAAAAAAACAACAGCAAAACACATGTATGCTTATCTTACTTAGGTGCTTCTCTAGCTTTATGCCACTTGGATATCTCTGTATTTTCTATGCATGCACATGCAGTGCACTTAGCATTTTCAGGTGTCTTGTCTGAGCATGAGACTCTTACTTAATGTTGTGTCTTGTTTTCCCTTGTAGACAATATTTGTCCTGGGGAGTTCTGTCTTCTCCCCAGAACCCAAACTGTTGAGATATTTTCTTGTTCTTTACACAATCCACATCTGAGGTCCCTGAACTGGGAGGGAATTCCAAGACCCTCAAGAACTCATCTTGATTGACTGTTTTACTTTGTGACAGGATGATATTGATGCCTACAAAATCCAGAACCAATTTCTCAACTCAGAGATCCACCAGGTTACTCGACTCTGGACAAGGGTTGCTGAGAATGAAAAAGCCCTTCTGATGAAAGTAAGGCAAAATGACTTCTTTTCCTTGATGAGAGCTTACTAATTTCTTTCTGAAGTCAGCACTGGAATGGATTTTCATCCAAAACACACCAGGAATAAGCTTTCTTCTCAATGTGTTTTTTTTTTTTATTGTGACATTTTCTTCTGCTTTCTGTTGTTCCCAAATTAAATACGATCATTTTCATTCTTCAACAAAAGTAAAATACCTGCAAAGCCTCTTTTTAAGGATGCTGAAACTGAACTCAGATTTCTGCATTTCAGCTATGCTTTTGGATACAAATAAAAAAGCAACTATGTATAAGGAATCAGAAAATTCTCTTGAGAGATGGCAGACTAACTGAGCCCTGGCTCCATCTAGATTTGATTTCTCTGTGAGACTTGGCACTACGCCCTGCAGCTAGATCAGTGTTTTAAAGCATGTTTTCTTAAGCTCTGTTTTTATAGCTAGCCTTGTAATTGTGCATAACCTGGTTACTCTCAGACTTTTCTAATCCTGCTTTCTGGTCCTGAACCACTTCCCCAGGCTGGTAGTGTGTGCTGGCATTTGTTCTTGGGGTTTTCCCTGTATTTCACTTCTCTGGGTTTTAAAGTATGCCTCCACAGTCTTAGGTTCTGGAACAATGCAAAAAGCTGCTTCCGAACTGTTTTTGCCATTCTTACATCTCTTTGGTTTTTAGTCCTTTGAAGCTCTGCCTACCTTCTAACTTACCGCCCTTCTCTGGTCCTGAAACTGCTGTAACCTTCTGAAAGAAGTAATCAGACAAACACACTCAATGTGTGGCAAAATGCAGATTAAAGTGGTAGTACTACAGTATCTCATGCTCTCTTCTTTCCCCTCTGTGTGCAGCTTAATTCTCTCTGTGGTTTCTGTTTTGTTTTTGTTTTCAACTGCTGCTGCCCAGTGAGCAGGAGTCTTCATTGAGCTTCCTGTGAGACACTGGGTGAGTCTTGTCACCTGTGTAGCCTCAGTTCCCCACTTGTGGAGCAGGGATAACATTCTTCACTCATTTTTTCTGCTTTGTGTGCCCAGGAGTATGGTGGTAGTAGGGACTGTCCTGCTGTTTGAACTCAGCTGTGCTGCTTATGTTTGAGAAATGTTGTGTACCAGTGCCATGCGACTGGGCTTTCTGAGAGGCATGGGATCGCCTTGTCTGTGGTGTCACTGTGTATCCTGAAATTGGCATGGTCATAGCTCAGTCACAGGGCTGGTGTGTTTTGCCAGGATACAGCTCCACATGGGGTAGAGAACTTGTCTGAGGAGCAGGGAAAAAGATCGCAGAGAGCTCAGCTGCATTGGTAGCTCTTTGGTTGTGTCCTGAGCTGAGCTGACTGGCATCCACTGATGTGATGCAGTAACTAAAATAGATGTTGTCTCCCACTCAATAAGCAACTTCTGTTGCATGCTATCTACTGCAGCTTGTGCTTGTTCACAGTCCACAGAGAACAATTCATGGCTGCAGTTCCACTGACTATAGAAGACTCTGGGGATGTGTTTTCTGGTTCTTTGCTGTTTGGGAGTCTTCACTTCATGTGCAGACCAGGCTAGTAGAGAGCAGTGGCAACGCAGGAAGAACCATCAATAAGCTGGCTCATTCCCTCTTGTTTCCCCATCAGTGTGCCTGCCTGCAAGCCCGAAATTGCCAGATGGAGAGCAAATACCTGGCAGTCTTGCGGAAGCTGCAGGAGGCTGTTCCTGGCCTGCCCAGCTCCCATTCTGAGCTGGTGAAGAACCTCATTCAGGAAGCCCTCCAATGGGATGTGAAGGAAGAAGCAGAAGAAGGTTTTAACCTGAGCCCTGTAAGGTAAGAGGCAAGAGCATGGCGATATTGACTCCTTGTATGAGTCTGGCAGTGGAGGGGAATGCACAGGCAAGAAAGATCTGGGGACATTTCCAGAGCAGGGACTTGGAGCTGTTACCTAGCAGTGGAGGTTGAGGAGGCTGGTTTAATTTAGTGGTGTGGAGACCATGAGTATCTGATAGCAATGTATCACTGCAGAAACAGGAAGTTAAAGATGGTACAGCTAAACTTTTCTTAGGTGTGGCAGAAGCCCTGTGGTGTGGCAATTGCCAACAAGCCACAGCGTGCCTGTGAGGTAAACACTGGACACGAGGATAAGCTCCCTTCTGTAGGAGAGGAGATCACCTGGGAGGTGGAGAATCTCCATCCTTTTGGATTTTCTAGTGCTAGTCGTACAAAGCCACCACTGCCCTGTTCTAGTGCTGGGGACAGTCCTGCAGAGAAGAGTGGCTTGACTGGAGACCTCGAGAGAGCCTTGCCTCCAGTGCTGCTGGGGTCCTTAAATTTGTGTTTATGCTTTCCTGCTCAGTTAGTGCCTCGGTTCTGTAGCAGTTTCCATTTCAACTGGTTGGTTAGACTCTCAGGTTCTCCAGGTAGCTTTGGAAATGAGAACTCCAAGGCCAGGCTTGGTCTCTCTGTCAAGCATATAGTGATATCTTACAAGTATCCCAGCCTGTGGACTAATGGTGTGCAAACCCTCAACGAGCTGTGCTATGAGCACTTCTGGTGTTTTCTGATCAGTAGGAGATTTGCATTGTGTACAGGGACTGTGGATCTCTGTTCTTTGATCTGATGCACTCTCTTCCTACAGATCTGTCTCTGCACTAGGACATGGTAGGGAGAAGGTGCAGCTAGATACTTCCATAGAGGCAGGGAAGCAGGTGAGATGAGAGGGGTCTGATGAGGTTGGGCTGTAGCTCAGATCAGAGTTACACTTGAGTTTGTTTGTTCATGCCATTGCTGCAGGCTCACCTGTCTCCAAGGGTCTGAGACAGTGGGCATGGCAGGCTCTCCCATGCACCTTCCAGAGAAGAGGAGTACCTGTGCTCTGGCATGGGTGACAGGAACCTAGCAGCAGACTGTAGCAGGCATGGCCCCAGGCAGGGAGTATCCCTTGATGCAGGTACCAGCACTGTCCTCTGAACTAACCTCTGCCTTGTGTCCCTCCAGTGAGTATGATGAGTATGGATTCATGACTGTACCCGACTATGAAGTTGAGGACTGGAAACTTCTGGCCAAAATCCAAGCCCTGGAGATAAAGTCCAACAACCTGCGGAGCCAGGAAGTAGTGGAGAAACCCCTCCGTGACAGGTGGAACAGTGTTGGAGAGCTGAGTCCCTCTGCAGACCTGAAGACCCTGATCCGAAGTGGCATTCCAGTGGAGCATCGGCAACGGGTCTGGCGGTGGATTGTCAGCCGGCACTGCAACCATCAGCCTGACCACTACCAGCGGCTGTTACGGCAGAGCAGGAGCACTGAGCACCCTGCCTGCCGGCAGATTGAGCTCGACCTGCCCCGCACACTGACCAACAACAAACATTTTTCCTCTCCCTCCTCCCAGCTCATCCCCAAGCTCCGGAGGGTGTTGCTGGCATTCTCCTGGCACAATCCTGCCATTGGATACTGTCAGGGGCTGAACAGGTGAGCAGCCAGGTATGCTGCTTCTTCGTGGGATAGCACTGAGAAGGTGCAGACATGTACTGCAGGTTGTGATTCAAGCAACACCAGGCTCCTGCCTGTCTAGAATTCTGTCCTGGCTCTGTAGGTATTTTCCTACAGAATTCTGCATTTCATGTCTTTTTCTACGCAGTGTTGTTGCTGAGATCAAGCAAGCAGCAGGATGCACTTGTGTGGCATCTCCATAGTTACAGAATAGGAAGGAGCAGCCATAGCAGGTAGAGTGACAGAGTCCCAGAATAACAGCATGAGGCTGGGGCTAAATTTCTCTCTTAAAGTGCTCACCAGAACACCCTGGTGATTCCCCTTTTTGCTGAGAAGAGTTGGATGAAGTGTTGGAAAGTGTTAGAGATGAATTGGCTGCAGCAGATTACATGAGGAGAGGCTGCAGAAATGAGTGTTCTGTTGTGAGAAGAGAAGGTTCAGGGAATCTAAAAGCTGCAGGAAACGGAAGAGTGCCACCAAGTGAAAAAGGCACTGGACACTAGCTGGAAGAAGGGAATTTCTGGTTAAACCTTTTCACATGAGGAAAGTCTGTGTAAGCTATTCCTGTTATTCTTTGGATGGTCTTCAGAAAGACATTTTCCACTCTAGAGTGTCCTTTATGTTAGATACCATGTTTCCAGTCTGGCTGAAATGGAGTTAAATCAGAGCTGAAGCGGGTAAGTACTATAGAAGAATGGATGGGAGGGTGAGCTATGGCACATAATATAGAGTATCTCTGACTGAGCTCTTCCCTGTAATGAAATAGCCCAAACTGGCACACTACTACCTTCAGCAGGTCTACAGAACATCCCATTAGCTGGCGAGTCTGGCTTTGTCACATCAGTTCTGTATTTGGTATTTGTTTGCTGACATGGGAAAGAGAATCACAGCCCTGTGGTTCCTTCAGAAATACGCAGAGCAGATCACTTGCGTCTCTGACACATTTGATTTTTTGGATGCTCATGGAGCTAGAGACATGCCAAGGGGAATCTTGGATTTTCCAGTTCCTTTGCTAGCCTGTGTCTTCTCCTGGGGCGTTGCATTGGCTCACCATGTCTCGTTCATCACAGATTGGCAGCTGTTGCCCTTCTGGTCCTGGAAGATGAGGAAAGTGCTTTCTGGTGCCTAGTCCATATTGTGGAGAACCTAATGCCGGAAGACTACTACAGTGACACACTGATAACATCACAGGTGAGCTGAGCACTCTCACATCTGCTTGGACTAATGATACGGTGATTTATAGTAAAGGTTTAACAGCAAGCGGTCACCTTGCAGTGTGTTTGATTTCTTACATGACAGTGATACCACCTTGCAGTCCCTTCCGTTGCAGAGATGTTGTAGACTTGAGAGTGCAAAGTTGTTAGACAAACAGGAACAGCAAAGTTGATCCCCAGCACTAGGAAATTGGGCACCACTCTTGAATAATCACTTGAAGGCCAAGTTAGTCAGAAGGAAGGTGCCTATTTACTGCATAGTTACTTATTTTAAGGAGGGCCTAGTAGAGGTGAACCAGCAAACTCTGACATGTGTAGGATTAAGTATGAAGGTGGCACCATTCTGGGGTGCATTCAAAAGAGCGTGTCCAGCAGATCGAGGGAAGTTCTTGTCCCCTTTTACTCTGCCCTAGTGAGACCTCATCTGGAGTATTGCATCCAGTTCTGGGCTCCCCATTTCAAAAGGGATAGGGATTTACTTGAGAGAGTCCAACGGAGGGCTACGAGAATGATTAAGGGGCTGGAGCACCTGCTTTATGAGGAAAGGCTGAAGGACCTTGGGCTTTTTAATCTGGAGAGGAGAAGACTGAGAGGGGATCTAATTAATGTGTATAAATATATGAGGGCTGGATGTCAAGAAGGAAGAGACAATCTCTTTTCACTTGTGCTATGTGTTAGGACAAGGGGCAACGCATTAAATCTAGAGCACAGGAGGTTCCACCTCAACATGAGGA
>VWZK01009584.1:249721-261590 GCA_013396935.1 Baryphthengus martii
GTTCCACCTCAACATGAGGAAGAACTTCTTTACTGTAAGGGTTACAGAGCACTGGAACCAGCTCCCCAGAGAAGCTGTGGAGTCTCCTTCTCTGGAGACTTTCAAGACCTGTCTGGATGCATTCCTGGGTGACCTGCCCTGATTCTTTGATCCTGCTCTGGCAGGGGGGTTGGACTTGATGATCTCCAGAGGTCACTTCCAACCCCTAACATTCTGTGATTCTGTGATTCTGCAGCCCTTCAGATGTTTCTTTGGAAACTGCACCCTGTCTTTAGAGTGCTATATGCAGATAGAAAAAAATACTGAGATTTTTGTATTCATTGTACTTGCCTCAGTTCATGATCAAATGCAATGTTAGTTTTGTCTTTGGGGTTCCCTGCAGATCAGAAAGCCCTCTGGCTATTTGATCTTGTTCTGTGAGTAACTTGCACTCCTGGTTCAAAGTAACGGATTTCAAGGTTTTCAAGATACGTTGTCTTGTATCAGATGTACTATGTCCTCTCAGGCAGACACAGAGCCAAGGTAAATCACATATAGGGCAATGGAACGTTAATGATGTGCCCATACTACCCACACCATGAGTGTCTTCATTGTCTGTGGTCCTTTCAGAGAAAAGGATTGTATCTGTGGGGCCACAAGAGATGAGGCTGCAGGCATCAGTAGCTGAGAGTGACTCTGTGCCACTGAGTTGGTTGACTAATGTTTTCTGGGACAGTGGTGTGCTGATGGAGGGGCCAGCCCACGGGCTGGGGAAGCAGCCAAATTACTGTGGAGATAGCAAATGTCAATCCAGAGCAGGTAGTGTTAGCTGTGAGATTTGATAGGCACTGCTCAATACTTGAAAAACAGTGATTGACAGGGAAAACATGACACACTGAAGACACAGAGGCTTCTCTACATTTGATGAGAAAAGACTTGTCAGCTGAGGGGGTGATTTTTTTAGAAAGACTTCCTAATCTTATGGTTGGTCTCTGAAAATCTAGCCAAGACCCATGTAAAGAGGAAGATTTAGGGTGATGCTTTGTGGATTGGCTTGAGAAAGTGAGAGCTCTGAATTGGCTGGAAAACTCAAGATTTAGCTTTTGCAGATTTTAAAGACCAAGCAAACCTCCTTCGTATCGCTGTGCCACAGCTGAGTGGGCTGACACTGCTGGTATGTGATACGGCATAGAGGGAGACCTAACCATGATCCTGCTCCTTAGCACTTCCCTCATGAACTAACAGCTTCCCTGAGATGAAGCCTTTATAAACCTGGGTCAAGGATCTCACCAACTGCACTTCTGTGTATTGGCTCATGCAACCAGAAGCAGAGTACAGACAGTACTCCGACCACAAATAGAAGCTAAGTGAAAAGATCAGGTCCTGCTTGTGAAGTCAGACAGATTCTAGGTGTTTATTCTGTTGGGCGACATGTACTCATTCAGACCTGAACAGGTTTTAATCCCTGCCATTCAACTGGATGCTCAGGATACTGCAGAAAATCCCAGTAAGACCGATGCAGGAAGATGTGGCAGCATTTTCTCTCTTGACTTTCAGGTTATGAAGGAATATGGCCCTGTTTCAGCTCCACACCTTGCACTAGGTACAGTGTACAAGTACACTGCTCAGTAGATTGGAAGGGCTGGGAGACAAAGGATGCTCTGCTCTTCCTAGGGTGTGGCTAGGTTAGAAGGCAGGACCAGTGATTATCGCAGCGTGAGTAGGCCACTGCCTGGTTGCACTGCTCCTCTATTCCGGCACTGGGACTGCTCATGACTAGGACTTTACTGTTGTCTTTTTTGTCAACTTTAGGTAGATCAGAGAGTCTTCAAAGACTTCCTGTCCGAGAAGCTGCCTCGCCTCATGGCTCATTTTGACCAGTATCAGATTGATGTCTCACTCATCACCTTCAACTGGTTTCTGGTGGCCTTTGTGGACAGCCTGGTCAGCGACATCCTCCTGCGAGTGTGGGATGCCTTCTTGTACGAAGGAACCAAGGTGCAACTCTCAGTCTAGCCCTTTCTCCCATCTGCACCACCTCTGTAACATGATGGCAGGGCAATGGACACACACACATGCCAGAGAGATGTGGAATTGAGCCTCTTCTCTTATCCTGCCTGTTTGGTGGGGTGTGTTGATGCCTCCCAGCCCCCGTGCTGTCTGTGTACTTGCTGCTGGTAGGCAGACTTATACTATGCACAGCATCCCTAGCACTTTTTAGCTGGTAGTCCTGCTATGAAACAGCTGATCTCTTCTGCTCCATGAGCCAGACAATGCTACAGGAAGCAGAAGATGGGCAGAGAGTTAGTATCTGAAAGCGTGAGTCTTGCATTGCCACTGTGCACAGGAAGTACTGGAGAACTTTTGTGAAATCCCCGTGGGATCCTTTTGGAGGACTTCATACTCTCTGGCGTTGTAAAGTATCTTACAGAGGGTCATTCTTCTGGGGTTAGCTTTGTGCTTCTTTAAGCCTGCCCTAACGCAGCCTTCTGAGAGCAGGAGAAGCCCAGTGTCCAGCCTGTACTGCCGTGCAGTGTGCCCCATCCTGTTTTACACCAGGAGATCCTGGTCCCTCAAAAGCCTAAGACTTGGTCATCTCAAATACCTTTCAACCTTCCAGGTGATTTTTCGCTATGCTCTTGCGATTTTTAAATACAACGAGGACGAAATCCTAAGAATTCATGACAGCGTGGAGATCTACCAGTACCTACGCTTTTTCACAAGAATGATCATGGATGGCAGGTAGGACTGTGGGCTGTAGGCAGCCTTCCATCCTGGGTTTGAACTTGTTTGCCTGTTAGGTCAGTCTAAAAAGAATTGTGACCAGTCTGCTAAGAGAGATGTATGTGCATTGATAGGTCCATGGAACTTGGATCAGTTTGTCTCTTTCCCTTCATGGTATTACTTATTTTTGGGTCGGACAAAGGCATGTACAGCAGAGCAGGACACAAAGTCTTGGCCAGCCTCCTTTTTGCAGCAGCTGGAACTTGTGCTGCCATTTGCTGGGATTCTCTCAGCTGTAGTTGGGGTATTTGGGAGCACAGCACCATTAGCAGCCTTTAATGCCAACATGTGTCTGAGAGAAAGATTTCTGTGATCCGAAGAGCTCAGCATTGGGAGTACACCTCCCCCAGGGGCCATCAGAATTGGCATCTGATCCACTGTCTCCTGAATGGTGGCTACACTCCAGTACCTTAGAAAATGGTGTGGTGTAAGGCTATTTAAAGCATTTCTTGAGTTAGTGTTTGTGTGAGAAGGAATTGCCTGTGATTCCTTTAAAACTCTGCTGCTTGGTGACTTTTGAGCTCAGAGAGCTGAAATCTGAGTCCCTGCTCTTTGCCTACCCCAGGATGCACTTGGCATATCTGTTACCATCTGCTACCAGCCAGTAAATTGATTCACCAGAGCTGTCTTTTCCATTGTAGGAAGCTGATGAACATCGCCTTCAACGACTTAAACCCCTTCCCCATGAAATTGCTGAGGAACCGGCGGTCAATGCACAGGGAAGAGCTGGAGGCTGAGTTGTGTGAACTGGAACAAATCAAGGCAGCCTATGTAAAAGAGAGAGCAGAGCAGGGGCCTCAGGACCTGAAGGAGGTTGTTAGTGAAGAGGAAGAAGAGATTTAACACAATTCCTCATCACTTCCTTCCTGCTTTGCAGAAGGTCTTCAGTAGCAACTGTCTGTAAATGGAGCAGAGGGGGAAAGGTGGTCACAACAGGACTTCATCAGCCCCAAGAAGCAAGACTGTAGGTGTAGGACCCTTTGGGGACCAAGCCAGACTTTTCACACCTTCCAATACATTACAAGGAGTTTTATCCTCTTCTGTACCTCTCCCCATTCATCCCACTCTGTCTTGTGCAATTCAGGATTACAGTTGAAGGTCCACAGGAAATACCAGTTGTGGTACCATGACAAAAGTTGACATGGGAGTAAAGACCCAGCCAGGCAGGTCTTTTCTACCTTTTCTGATGGAGGCTTAAAAGACATTTTTAGATACAAGACATTTTTAGATACACTGGCAATAATGAACCAAGAGCCCTCCCTCATTGGTACCTAAAGCTTCTGAATTGGTCAGGAAGGAAACTTGCTCTTTGAAGGCATGGTGCCTTCAGTAGCTAGCCTGCCAGGAGAGCATGTGTTTAACATTCCAGTTACTGAGCCATGACACCATCTCCAGATGAGTGTTGGGCCTGAGGAAGTCCTGGGGGCTGCAGGACATCTTCCCAAGGGACTCAGGCTGGGACAAATGCAATGGGTTGTGGGAGAGCAGAATTGCCTCTCCAGCTTTGGTTTCTGTGGAATTCCATGGGGTCAGAAGGTGTGTCTGCCTGCCTGGATGGGAAATGATGGGAGCTTCCTCTCCTCTTTGCTTAGCCCTGAGCAGAGCCATGTATGGGTTGGGCTGACCCTGGCAGCACTGTGCCTTCCAGAAGTGAATTTGCTCCAGAGGAGCTCTCATCTCAGTGTGAAACCAACCACAACCCAGTGTACATGCAGGGCCTAATGTTATGGAGACTTTAACTACTGGTGACACCTGAGTCTTCTGATTGCCTCACGCTTGGCCAGGATGAGTGTGTGGCCATCTCTCTTTCTCACAGTTATAGAAACTCCACACAGGGGGACCATGTTACTATCCCTGTCTTTGACTCCCATTCATAATGGGAGGGAGGTCTTTTCTATAGGAGTTTTCAGTATTTAAGGTGTTTGACCCATGGAATATGGCACTCTGGAGCTGAATCTGCAAACCACTTGGTCACAAAAGATTGCTTGATATTCTTTATAAAAAGTACTAGTTTTCCCTAAACCAAGGAGCTGGCCTCCAGAGGCCTAGCACACATAGATTCCCTGCATACCTCTAGGAATGGAGTCTGATAGCCGCCTCCCCTGCTTTCCAGGCTCACCCATCTCCTGGGCTGGATCTTCTGCCTGTGCCAGTCAGTCCTTCACAGACCCAGGATAAGTCAAGTGCATCAGATAAATACAGTTTCTTTACCCTAACAAGGTGCAAGGTCCTGCTGCCCTGCTTCCCTGCTGAGCAGTGCTTTAGCCTACGTGTGCCTGGGGGGCTGGCACCTACAGCGTGCAGCAGACCCTGCTGTAAGGAGGGCTCTGTTCTAATGACCTCGAAGCCAAGCCCGATCAGTGCTTGTTGTGCCTCTTTTAAAGCTCTTGTATGAAGTCATCAGTGTTTGCAGGGGATGAGAAAAGAATCACAGGATGAATCACAGGGCTAGAAGGGACCTCTGTGGATCATTTAGTCCAGCCCCCTGACCAAAGCGGGTTCACCCAGAGCAGGTTGCACAGGACTGTATTCAAGTGGGTTTTGAAAGCCTCCAGAGAAGGAGACTCCACAACCTCTCTGGGCAGCCTGTTCCAGGACTCCATCACCCTCACAGGTGTGAAGGTGGACAGGAAAGAAGTTCTTCCTCATATATAGATGAAACATCCTGTATTCCAGTTTATGCCCATTGCCCCTTGTGCTATCACTGAGCACCACTGAAAAAACTCATTCATAGCCTGTACTGTTCTCAGTCAGGTGGTCCACAGACCAGTGGAAACAGCAGCTGCTTGTATTCACCAGAGACACAAATGGACAAAGCAGCCAGTTTCAAAGAATTACGAGCATCTGAGTTGGGAGAGAGCTCTGGAGGCAAACCACACGGTACAGAAGTAGTCAGAGTGGAAATGAGGTTTTAGGAAAGTGTGGATAGATGAGCAAGAGTAAGGCCGATCCCCTGCCTGCCACTGACAGCTGCACACATTCAAAGGGTGGGATAAGAAGAGAATGTTACTGGAGTCTTATCACAGCATCTCAAAGAACCGCACTGTTTTTAAAATGCTGCCACCTAGCCAGAGGAGCTCAAAATGCAGAAGTCTTTTCTTTACAGATGGTATTGCTAATCTAATTTACTCATACTCTTATGTACATGGGTGCACACAAATACTGAGTTTTGCTATTGTTAGGGGCTTTGAAAGGCATTATCCTTTAAATCAAAATCATGGAAATTAGGTGTACTTAAAATTGTGTTTTTCCTAGAGCCTTTTGTAACCATTTAAAAATCTTTTCTTCCACCCTGCCTTTCTGGGTTTTTTAAAAAGGCATTTGAAACATGCATTGTTAGACCAAGATACAGCCTGATGTATGACTACAGTATATAATAAATGTTGGTCTGTGTGGTGTATTATGACCTGTTAAAAAATAAAATTTTCTGAAGAAGGCTTAAGGACCAAGCTTTTGTTCCTGACAGGAAATTCTGAAAATAATTTTTAATTGAAATCAGAAGGGAAGGACATCTCAGGGCTGTTAGAAATTCCTCTTCTGTCATGTCTTCACCACCTCTGGGTTTTGCTACACGTGTATTCACTGAGGACCACTTCCTCTGGTCGTACTGCCAGCCAGTCTCTTGTTGTGACTACCTGCCAGGCAGCGCAGACCTGCACCTTGGAGCCAAGCTCACATGTCCTCATGAGACCTTACTCTTCTTCTGCTCCCCAAAGTTTAGGGCTACTGAAAAGCACTGAACTCATGTCATAAGATGCTAGCTGAGTCCAGAGGTTAGCTTGGGCCTCTACAAGACCTGCAGTGGCTATCATCAGTGCTGGGGGTGTTTTGAACAGAGATTACCCATGTATGAAGTGCACAAGGATAATTTGTGCGGCTACAGCCAACTGTTGTGGTTGAAAAACAGTCTGACCTGGTTGCGCAGCCCAGGAGCTCCCTCTGCCTGTCCTGGCACCTGTGGATAAAGCAGGTGTCTTTCCATGCTGTGCTTTGCTGTATGTAAAACATTGCTTGTTAAGCCTTCTGTCTCTGCATTAATCTAAACCTTAGGATAGTAGCTCCAACCCTAAAAATGATGGTTTTGATTTATTTCCCTCCACCTCGTCCTCCAGATTGTGCAATTAATCTGTAGATGAACTTGTTGCAGGACTTTGGAGCCTCCAAGAGTTCATGTGGTTTTAAAAAGACAAAGTTAGTGGAGAGTGGCCAAACACACAGAAAGTCACTGCTGGCTCAGTAAGTCATTGAGCTGCAAATGGGTAGAGGCCAGGAGGCTTCCCTTCTTCACCTCTTTCTGGCTCTGTGTATCACTTTGGTTGGACGCACCATTACCTCTGACTGCTGCAGCTAAGCCCTTGCAGGCAAAAGTGCACAGCAAAGACACTCGATCCACTCCTGTATCCTGGCACACTGCCCCGGAAAGAGGCATTCCTGGGAAGGTTGTTTCTGTGTTGGCTTAATGTTTATCCCAAGCTCAATCCAGAGTGGAGGAGAGAGCTAATGGACAAGGCACTGCTTGTGAGCGGAAAACACCAACACCCTGTAGCAGGAGCTATCTCACAGTGCTGTTTCTCCTCCAGCTTGCAGGCTGGGCAACCTCCTGCCACCATCACAGACGTGACACCTGGGGCTGGCTCTTTTCCCATTTAAGACATCACTTGAGTGGCCTGAGCTAAATCTGGGACTTCTCCTGACATTGCGCAGTGCTAAGAGCGACTCTAGAGAACATTAGCTCTGTCTGGCCTAGAGACATGCCAGGCGCAGGAAGACAAACCATTTTCCGATGCTAGGGCCATAGTGGTGGAGCTAAAGTAATTTAATGCCTTCTGAGGTAATTTAACCCCTTTCCTGGAGTTCCATGGGAGGCTGTGGGCTGCATTGAGATGCTAAATTGTGGAAATACCCTTGTGCACTTTATGCTTAGTCTCAGGATCTCTCCAGAGAGGAAAGCAACACCCCAGGTTAGTCACTGGAAGAGTAGATATCATGAACTCTGGTAAGCACTTTTGAGATGAGGGATTCTCCATCCTGCTGCGCCCAGATGCTTACTTTAGGTGCATGGTCCACTACCACTGAGACAAAGTCCTCACTTCCTCCTGTTATTAACTGATGGCTTCCTGCCAGTTGCAAAGTCTGGCTTTGGGATTCCAGCTGGTGGATCAGTATCTGCTGTGGTTTTAAGCTTAATTTTCATAATACAGAGTCTCTTTGGCATGTTCCAGTGTCAAGCTGGTAGGAAGCTTTGAGACTTGAGACAACATCTAGGGTAAGTAAAATTAATTTTCAAGGTCCATTGGAAAAAAATAGTACTCAGCCTTGCTGAAAAGAATACCTTTTTTTTTTTTTTTTTTTAAATAAAGTGATTCTGTTGGTACAAAAGTATTGTTTATGGCAGCATGGAGCACTTTGCAGGGATGAAAAGTTCCAAAAGGAAATTAAAACGAATGGATATTTTTTGCTTCTGATAATTTTACATTTTTCAATGTGATAAAAGCTCTTGCACATTAAAGGGGAATGCTGATGCCGCAGACTCTGAAAAGGCTTCCAGTTTTGACACTGCCATCCCAATGGTATTTTAAACCTGTCCCCAAAGCTGATGGGTGTTGTGTGGGCCCAGCTGCCACCTTATCCACTGTGCCTCCTACCCCCATACAAATGGCACAGCCAGTGGTACTGAACTTTGCAGGGCTGGAAATAATTACAGCAGGAGAGGTGGAAACTAGAGAAATTCTTGTTAAATATGATGCCATTTGGATATAAATAATTAGCAGCTACCCCCACGTGGCTCCACCCAAACCTGCTGTGGGCAAATCAGGCCCCTTGTCCTCAGCAGATGGAGATGAAGCAGAGTACAGTGCTCACTGCACCATCTTCTCCTCAGTGTAGATGTTCTGGGCTGTGCACTGGTACAACACAACCTTGAACTCAATCTACTTCAGGATATTGTATCTGCAAAACGGTCATGCCCTTCCTAGGGTTGCAAGGCACATCACCAAGCAGAAGGTTGTTTTATTTCTGTCTCATCTTGTCATCCCTGCAAGGCAGGACCCTGCTCCCTAGGAGATGCCCCCAGCTAGGTAAGAGGTGCTTTGCCCATAGCTGCACAGATATGATGAATGAGGCCACACCGCTGTAGCTCCTGCAATGCAGGACATCCACAATAGGTGCCAGCTCCGCTCATCCTGGTGATTTGCTACAGGCTGCAGTGCTTCACGTGGCTTCTGGCTAGCAGTGGGCCAATGGTGGTGTTTAACTGTGCTTCTGTCAGGCTCCCCTCCATAACAAACTCTGCTGTCTGTGGTGGTAGCTTTCCACTTCTCATTAATTTGCACAGGTTGCGAAAAGGTGTCCAGAGGTGACACTAACCTGCCCCTGGCCCAATTTATGGCTCTGGAGGACATAGGACGGCAGAGAGTTACAGGCCACATTGCTCCAACTTCTGTTGTTGGATCCTGGATGACTGGGCACAGAGAGTGGTTGTGAATGGTGCCACATCCAGTCAGTGTCCGGTGACCAGTGGTGTCCCCCAGGGATCAGTACTGGGCCCAGTTCTATTCAACATCTTTATTGATGACCTGGATGAGTGGATCGAGTCTACCGTCAGTAAATTTGCAGACGACACCAAGTTGGGGTGCAGTGTCTATCTGCTGGAGGGTAGGAAGATGCTGCAGAGGGACCTGGACAGGCTGGGTTAATGGGCTGTGGCCAACAGTATGAGGTTCAACAAGGCCAAGTGCAGGGTCCTACACTTTGGCCGCAATAACCCCAGGCAGTGCTACGGACTGCGGGATGAGTGGCTGGAGAGCGGCCCGGCTGAGAGGGACCTGAGAGTGCTGGTTGACGACTGGCTCAACATGAGCCAGCAGTGTGCCCAGGTGGCACGGAAGGCCAATGGCATCCTGGCTTGTGTTAGGAGTGGTGTGGCTAGCAACAGTAGGGATGTAATTCTCCCCCTGTACTCGGCATTCGTGAGGCCTCACCTCGAGTACTGGGTGCAGTTCTGGGCCCCTTACTTCAAGAACGATCTTGAGGTGCTGGAGCAGGTCCATAGGAGAGCGACAAGGCTGGTGAGGGGACTGGAGGGAAAGTCATATGAGGAGAGGCTGAGGGAGCTGGAGTTGTTTAGCCTGGAGAAGACTCAGGGGAGACCTCATCACTCTCTACAACTACCTGAAGGGAAGTTGTAGTCAGGTAGGGGTCTGGCTCTTCTCCCAGGCAACTAGTGACGGGAGGAGAGGGTATGGCCTGAAGCTGCTCCAGGGGAGGTTTAGGTTGGGTATTAGGAAGCACTTCCTCATTGAAAGGGTGTTTAAATACTGGAACGGACTGCCCAGGGAAGTGGTGGAGTTGCCATCCCTGGCGGTGTTTAAGGAAAGATTGGACATGGCACTTAGTGACATGGTCTAGTTGATGTTGTGGTGTTAGGTCAGAGGCTGGACTTGGTGGTCTCAGAGATCTATTCCAGCCTCAATAATTCTGTGATTCTGTGATTCTGTGATTCTGTGATTCTGTGATCCCAACAGAAAGAATCAACAGTGCTTTATTTGGGGCTGCTGGAGGCCCTTTGCACAGCAGGACAACTGCTGGTTGTGTGTGGATGCTCACTGCCACAGGCCACGTCTGTGGACACAGGCTGCCAGCAGCAGTTGCTCAGCCAGGCCCCTGCTGTCGGACGACCAATTGAAAAGTTCCAGGAAGGAAGACAGAAGAGTAGTGTTCATCCCAATCCCATCCCAGTTACAGACACCAGTCCCAGCCATCCAGTCTTAGATTGTAAAAGGGAATGGGCAGCAAAACCATTCACTTTTTCACAGCTCTGAGGAACGGCACTTGTGCATGACTAGTATAGTCTACAGCAGACAGGACTGGAAGCAGTAGAAATGTTTTCCGCCAATAACCTGAAAGACATCTTTGTCCCTCTGTCAGTCCTTCACGCAATCTTCTACAGCTCAGTCAGGGCCAGAGCACAGCATGTGTGAAAGGAAGCACTGGAGATCACCAGCAGCACTTGACCTGTTTTGTGCTTCCCCATGGTGAAGATATGAGCACGCACTGTGGGGGTCCTGAGGAGTTCCAGAAGTCATTTCAATTCCTGTAGATAGGGCAGGTGCAGGACAGCTACTGCACAAACAGGCACAATTCATGTCCACAGCTGGATTGCTTCCTGTGCTGCATCCATGGACATCGATTGCCTCGGACTCCTGGATTGTCCCAGCCTGGGACCTGGCAGCAAGGCATGGAGCTCACTCCTGGGGGCTGCTGGTTGCTTTTGAAATTCTTTTTTTCAAATTCTCTTGAAGGATTCAGTGAGACTGTTCAGACAGGACCAGAGTGGTGTTATCTGAGTGGGTGACCTGACCAAGGAAACCTCCTCTGCCCTTTGATCTTGGGCATTGCTATTGACTTGCCAAGTTCCTCATCCAGGGTACCAGGTGGACTTGTAGTGCTGCCAAGGTACCAGCTAACTGCAAAGCCTGAGTGTAAGCTCTGCAGGCATGAGAGGCTTTCTAGAGCCATTTGCCACCAGTTAAGACCCTGCAACTCTGGGTCCACATGGGCCAGTGTCTATCCATCTCCAGGGACAGCTGAGCTAGGCAGAGGCTGCCAGCTAAGGATGGATCACTAATACATGTTGCAGGGTGTGTGCAGCGTTCAAGATGCGATGCCCAGTACCTGGGTCAAATGGAGAACATGAGAACATGCCACCATTGTCCTCAGCAGCTCTGTGAGCTAAGGCAATGCTTGTGGGCACCCTCTGAGCAGATGATGTCAAAGCCCTCATGCAGTCAGGATGACCTTCTAGGAAAACGTACTCAGCCTTCACAATATACCTCCACGCACGTCGGCCGAGGCGGGCCGGCTCCCCGAGACCAGGAAAAGGAGAGGTGCTTGAGCCCTTCGCTGTGGTTATGCACAGGCTCTCCCCGCGACAGCAGCAGGGCAAACCCCATGCTTCCCACGGCAGATCTCACCCAGCACAGCCGCGCTGCTGGACCAGGACCGGACCGGACCGGACCTCCCCGGGAGGGCGTTCCGAAGCTCTGCGGGCTCAGGCTCCCGCATCAGGGGGCGGCAGGCATCCCCCGAGCGCCGCCGGCATCTCCCG
>VWZK01009584.1:261619-281724 GCA_013396935.1 Baryphthengus martii
CAGCCGGGGCAGGTCGCGCCCTCCGTGGGCAGGATTCCGGCTCCGTAGCAGCGCCCTGCCCTTGGGCTGTTCCTGCAGGTAACTGCAGGGGGATTTTCCGTGAGGAGCGTGACAGACCGAGAGCCGGCTCTCGGTAGGAGCCCGCCGGCCCAGAGAGGTCTGTAGCGGACCAGGCTCCGCTCCGCGGTGCGGGGCCGATGCGCGGAGCAACAGGGCTTCTTGGCGACTTGAGGCAGGTGGGAGCCGCCATCACGCCTTCCCGCCAGCCCTGCCTGCCGGTGCGGCGGCGGCTCGTGGAGGCATCGGGGGGAGGGAGAAGCCTCACCTATGGCTTCGTGCGTCTGAGAGTGGCTGAATTTGGCCCCTTCGCGCTGGAGTCATGGGGTGCTTGATGTCAGAGCAGGTCGAGTCTTGCACAGAGCACGATGACAGACATAAACTACATGTGGGCCATCCTCTCTGGCAGTGGGGACTCCTGTCGCCTGTTCCCCCTTCAGGGGGAGCCGTTGAAGGTGTCTTACTTTCAGGCAGCACAGCTTTGGAGAACTGCTTCTTCTCGTGAGTCTGTTTCTGATGCCACAGCTCTGTTGGGTGAAGCCAGGCTGTTGCGAAGCGATAGGCGATGATGACAGCACTTTGCAAACAAGTCCCCGGTGGCCTGAGTAAGCCAGCTATGTGCAGTGTCTTGCTGAACATCCATTGTTCACCCTGCAGGGAGTGGTGTCCTCCTTGTCTTTCTTTGGAGCGCGGAAAAACAGCCCTGCAGCATCCGGGCTGTTTCTGATCCCCCCTGTTCACTTACACCTCCTAAGAAGACACTATGTTTGCCTCAGCCCCAGTAAATGGAATTTGCCTGGAGATGCTTAACCTTTTCTGGCATCTTGGGTGCTCAAGGGAAGTGATTTTTGCAAAGGATTTGGAGAACACTTGAGGGGAGATTGGGTGTTGGCTGCCTTTTAAGCTTCCCAACGCAGGCTCCCCGGTGGGTTAACAAAGGAGCAGCCTGTGTAGCCCTGCTGTTCCCTTTGTTCTCCTACTGCCTGTGCCCTCTTTGGAGAGCTCTGATCTCTCCTGGTTTGATCAGAGATAGGGAGTGAGTGATGGAGACATGCAGGCAGTTCATGTTTTGGTGTGAACATTTCAGGAAACTCTAGAGCAAAGTTTTGGGATGGGGGGGCAGGCTGGAGGTGGGGACAGGAAAGGGGAGAGCTGGTTGCTTCTTAAAGACATAGCACAAAGGAGATATCTTCATCTGTGCTGATGTTTTTTTGTGAATTAACATTATTGGAGACACTCTATAGCTCTATCAATGAGAAGTATTTCAAATTCATTCAATCCATGAGGCCACAGCAAAAAATCAAACCTTGTCACCTCCGTAGAGCTGCTGTAGACTTGGAAAATGCGAGGCCCAGGCACTGGAGACATTTCAACAAAGAGCCAGACAATTCTGTTCACTGCACCGCTGCACTGTCCCGAGCTCTTCCTGACCTCTCTTCCTCAGAGGCAAAGCAGCTCTATATTAGTGTGCCAGTTTTGCAAGTCCAGAGGGAGAGGGAGACCACTGTCCTCTGTGCACCAGCTGCATCAGCCTGGGCAGCAGCAGATCCCATTGATGCACCAGTCACTGGACATGTCTGTGCAGCAAGTGGGTTTCCTGATAGCAGGTGAGGCTGCTATCCCCTCTCTGGATGATTTCTGTCTGTCTGTCAAGTATGTTGCTTTGTCCCCTCTGAGCAGATTTCTTGATCAGAAAATGTCAGTAATGGATAATATTTTGAATGTTTCTCTGTCTGTGACATTTGTTAGTTTGGGGCTGTCTGTCTCCATGGCTGGTTTCTGTGAGTCTCTTTCCAGGTGGGCTGGCTCCTGGTCTCTAGAATCGGTTTGTGGTGCCACTGCAGAGGCAGTTCTCAGTTGTCTCTATGCTGTCTGGACTGCCAGATGTCTGAGTGTTGCATGGATGGACCCTGTTTTAGGGCTGTACATTGACTATGGAGCAGATCCATGTGCTGTGAGCTGCAGGTGTCCAGGCACACGGGCATTTCAGACTTAGGGAGAGAACTGAAGACTTTTGCAAATATCCATAAGTGAAAGCGATGGTTTGGAGTTAGAACAGCTGCCTTGGGGGCAAACTAAGGTAGGTTTTGTGTGTGACCTGCAGGCTCCTTTTAAGTTGTGATCCATTCACTGCCCCTGATGTTTTTGTATTCCTTTGGCCCACAGTGGCTGCACAGCATGAATTCTTCCTCCCACCTTAGTGAGCCCTGATTTCCACAGCAGGGATTTGAATTGGAAAACTGTTGGCAAGTAGGCTTGTGATAGGATGACGGAGACCTTCTGTGAAGAAACAGGGGCAGGGAAGGACACTGTCCCAGATCAGTTCCCCGCTATCTGCTCTTGGTTGATCTAAGGGGACCTCTGCAGAGTCTGGATCCTTAATGGCCAGACTCTGTCCTCCATTCTCATAAATTTTCCCACGAGAAGTTTGCTTGAAGTGTTTGCTTCAATGAAAAAACCCACCACCACCACCACCTTATCTGGATATTCCCATCTGCCAGTTATGAACACCAGCAGTCTTTTTTTGGCAATAAAATGGTAGCCAGTTATTACAGTCGGGCACTGGGCTGATGAGGAACCTGCTGCTAAACCTCCTGCTCAAACTGAGGGGGACCTGCAGACCCCTCCCTGGCGAGACTGGACAGCGGATTCTCTTTGACATAGCCAGGGCTGACAGCTTCTTGATGTGCAACAGAGCCACAGACTGTCTGGTCTCTTGCTCCCATGGCAAGAAAACACGCGTGATAATGCAGTGAGGTGTTCCACATGTAGTCATCACCTGGCTTCCCTCAAGTGCACATTAGACTGCTCTGGCTGCAGAGGGCCGATGGAGGCAAGCAGCCTGCAGCGCACAGCAATTACGCTGACGCGCCTTCTGCTTCTCTGGAGGAGAAACAGGAAAGACCTTTGGATCATCCAGGAGGCTGTATGGAACGAAGAGGTTTGACACTCACTGGGTTATACTGGCTTTCAAGTAGAAGCCAGACTGGCCTAGTATTTCCAGGGATTTCCCCTCTGCGGTATTACAGGCTTGCCAGCAGTTCTCCATTTTGAAAATACACCCTGCAGGGCTCTCTGAGGATAACTCCTATGCTTACTATTCCCAAAGCAGTTTGAAATTCACAAAGGGGACTTTCTGACCCTCAGCCAAGCAAAGCCTTTTTTAAAGCTTCAGGACGTGCTGCTGCCCATAGTAGGATAACTACAGTGTGCAGCTCCAAGGTCTGTTCTCTCTTCCCATGTTGGCCTGCTCCCTGCTCTATTTCCCATGGTTTCACATTTTCCAGAGCAGGGATCAAAGTTTGGCTTCTCTCTCCTTCTCTCTTACCAGTATCCTTCTGGGCTCTGATTTGTGCATGGGTTTCTTTCCAGTCTGGTGAGTCGCTGTGCTCTTTATCTCTGCGCCAGGAAACACTTATATTCCTACCTGCAGAGAGGCGATCTTCTGCACGGATAACTCTGCACCACCTCTCTCCCTCTGTGGGACAAAGTTGCCTAGGAAAATGATAAGGAAGACAAAGCAGCAGAAACTCCCAGCATTCGTGGTATTTTTATCACTGACATTGAGACAAAGTCCATGGAAATTGATTAGATAGCTTCCAGGAAAGCAAGAGAGGCCAAACTCCTCCTGCAGCTCTGGGAGCTGTGCTTGAACAGGAGAGGGGGCAACACAGGGGGTGAGCTCCTCCCAGGAAAAGATGTCTGGGCAATGCCCACCAGGCCAGGGTTACACTAGCATAGTAAGTATGACCCTCCTGGCTCCAGCTTGCACATAGAGTAGAGGAGGGACAGTCAGAAAAAAAGTTGTAGGCATCAGCCAGGGCAAGTTGGCATACTCCCAAGAGCAAAAATTAAGCAATCCGTGCTCTACAGATAGTATTGTTTAAACTCTCCTTGCAGGGTGCCTGTGCAGACAACTGAAATCATCCCTGGGAGAGTCAGAAAGCACTGGATCCCACCCTAGGTTTTCTGGGAACCACAGGCAGGGTACCTGATAGTCCTCAGTAGACAAGGGCCTTTTTCTTACACTATGTCCTCTCCCTTTCTTGGTGTTTCAACTGATGGCAGCAGGCAAATGACAGCATGTGCAAGCATGGGACTGGAAGCAGCGGATCTCTCCTGGGGCTGCCTGTCCTACTCCAGCCTCACCTGGGTCTCATTAAGCCAGGGAGCATTTGCATGTAACACATTTGACAATGGGCCAAAAGGCCCCTTGAAGTGGTGCTGCCCCTGCATGCCACCCAGTGTCATCGACAAACTGGTGATGTGCGCCAAATCCAGCGACAGGCTTTTCACCGCCCTGTGTAGCACAGTAGCTCTTCTCCCATCGGGTGTCTGTGGAGTTTTGCTTTCCAGACTGTGGAAGGTTCATCTCTGCCTGTGCTATTCACCTCTCAGCCACCTTCCTCATGGTTATGTGTGAGGCTGTTTAAAACTAGTTATTTAAACCAGGATTTCACAGTACTTGCCCTAAGCAAGAATACACAAATCCTGGAAAAATATAAATCACATTGCACTGTAAAAGCGTAGCTACCATTTTGCCTGAACTGCTGGGACAGCTGAAGCACTCCCTTCTGTGGAACCTCACGCTGATGTTACTGGGAGCACTGTCTGATAATGTGAATGATGCCAGAAAGGACCTATCCTCCCTGTCAGCCTCTGGTTTATTCTATTCCATCTGGCCCCTAGAAGGAGCCTGTGCTGGCAACAAAATGGCAGAGTAATAGGCACAGAGAACCCAGACAGCTCTTTAATTGCAATAGACAAATAGAAGAAGTCAGAGATGTCTTGCTAACGTCTACTTAAATGTAATTAGTTCACATTATTTTTTCTCTGCCATTTTCTCTAATTTAATTTGAATACCAAAATACACACACAGAGGAACAAAAAGAAAATCAGAATAGCATTGCTTCAGGTTCCTACTCTCCTATGTTTAACTCCTCATACATGTAGAGGCTCTTTCCCTTACAGTCAGGGATGATCAGTCTCTCTTCTGACCCCTCCTGCCTGTAGTCATGGCTGTGGCTCATGTTTCCCTTTGAATTTGCAAAGGTCTTGATGTCAGTAACTGATGCCTGAAGTCTTAATTGAAAAGATTGATTTTGTTAATGATAGCCCGGCATCCAACAGCTTCCATAGAAATTAATAGGAGTTTGACACCTCACAGTTTTAAAAATTATGGCGCTCATTTAAAGGTTTAATAGGGATTGAAGAGTTTGACTTTATCTGAGACTTGTGCCGCCTGCCATACATTAAGACCTGCATAATAGCTAGGGGTGTGATGCACTGTGCCATGCAAAGCAAGTCTTGGACCAGAAGAACCCAGCCCCTGACTGAGATTTTATAAGTAAAAGCTCAAGTGGAAAGTTGACACTTTTATCTTTCCTGGCATCCAAGTTGTATTTTGTTAAACTTTTGGTTCCTGTGGAGTTGAAGAGACCAGAAGCTTCTTGTATGTTTACCTGTAGTGGATTCTCAATCTGGCTGGCAAACCAGAATGAGATCCCATAGCTGGAAGCAGAGCTATTATTTGGCAAAAGAATAAGGCAGTCGTGTTTTTAGCAGCAGAGAGGAGGAATCGTGGGAAGAACTTCCTGGGATGAGGCATTGCTAGAAACTTGAACAGGATGATTTTCTAAAATAGTGTCACTCAATGCAGACAGCAGTGTTCTCTGGAAGTAGTTGAAAACTCTCAGCTGGCCCCTGGCTGAACAGCAGCTACCTGTCATCCTGCAGAGATTTCTTTCCCTGGCTCACCACCCCTCAAAGCATTCCGTCTCACCATGGTGGGGAGCTTACACTCCTCTCCCCAAGCTCTCTGCATGTTCTCTGGGGCTCTGCCTTTAGGGCCCCAGGGCCTTGTTCCAAATTCTTGTTCCCCAACACAACAGATAACTTTCTCTCCCGAACTGTGTTTTATGGTCACTGGAGGGATGACAATTTGAAGGCAAGAGTCCTCTGAGCCACTACAGACATTGACGGTAAGAGGAGATGGACTTCACTGACTGTTGGCTGGAGATGTGGAAGGGCAGGGGAAGCAATTAATCCTCATGGAGGCAGAGCACTGTATAGGACCAGTACCTGCTTCTATGGCTGGTTTGTCCTGACAGACTGAGGTCACAGTTGCTTACCAGTCAGGGACTTAGCAGGATGGTTTGCTTGCCTGTAGTACGTTCACCTTTGCAGGTTTTCTGAATTCACACGGACAAGACTCTGAGAACCCTGGTGTGACTTAGAGGCTGACCCTGCTTTGACCAGGAGTTTGAACTACAGACCCTCAGAGGCCCCTTCCAGCCTAAATTTGACTGTGATTTTGTGATGATACTAGAAGTGAAAACCTGATAATAGTACTAGGAACCAAAGCTCCATGGAGTTAAACCAACGAAACCCATAGCTAAAGCCCATGTGGAAAGTCCGCCTTGGTCCCTATCTCCCATGTGTCTTTCCCAACTCTCATGGTGAGTGTTGGAACTTGGATGAGTGGTGAGAATTCCTGACTTTCTGCTGCAGCACACAGACCCGCTCTATGGGTCCATCCATTGAATGGAGGCAAAATATGAACGTATGTGTTTCAGTATATTGTGGTCATCCTTGAGGTTTGAAAAAACATTTCAATAAAACTCTTCTTGCTGGTAACTTGGTGAATCTCTTCCTGTTCAGAGCTTGGTTTTGGTGCCCAGCCCTTTGTGGGCTGTTAGTAGAACAGGACTTCTTAAGCTTAATTGAGAGTAGACCTGTTTGATGTGTAAAGAGGGAACTGAAGTGACAATTTCTCTACCTTTTCTTTCTTTCAATTTTGAGAAACCAGTGGAACCAGTCATTATCTTTTGTGTGATTCTGTGTATTTCAGAAGAGTTTTCCAGTGCCTTCCTTACCTGTTCTTCCTTCTCTGACAGCATGACTTGCAACATGAACTTTTCTGTGGCTTCATGACAGCTTATGTCTCACATACAAAAAAAAAAACTATCAGCATTTATACTCTTGTTTCTGCTTATCTTGTAGTCAAGCTCAGTTGTAGGCATTTGCAAGGTTGATGGCAGACACCATGTGTGGCACCAAAAGAGTTTCACATGCCTTTCACTGTTTTGAGTTCTTCTGCCACTGGTGCCTCTGGCCACTGGCAGTACAGGCAGATGGTTGCATGATGTCTTATTCTGTAAGTCTGGAAATCGGCGAGTGGCTTGAACTCCTGCAGAAAAACAAGACTTCCCCAGGAAATTCACATCATTATTTTGAGCTCTTTCTAAACACCTTTCCATTTTCCTATCTGTCTGTGTCATTGTCTGCTATCTTTCCTGTACCTGGAGCTCCCTGGCATTGCAGAGTGCCCATAGTGTCACACGGGGCAGCAGTAGCACTCACCTGCAGCCTTTGAGCCTTCTCAGGGACCCCTCTGTGAGATTGTACCACCTGATGTCATCTCTGGCTAAGCAAGAGCTGGGGGCATGGTGCTGCTGACTCTCCTCTGGCTTTGATCAGTCGGCAGAAGTTTCCTGGAGTCTGAAGACTTTCTCTGGTACTGAAAAGCCCTACATGCAGATGTAATTTCATGAACACATAGAAATTATCAAAGGAAAACTGCATATTGAGTCAGGTGCAGTATGGCCCAGTGTGTCCTATCCAGTGCTTTTCTTCTCACTCTTCTTCACACCGACATTCTTTGTTTTTGCTGCCTAAGGCATGGAAATCTTGTCCCAAGCTGCCTGGCCTGCATTATGTCAGGAGCTCAAATTCTACTTTAGTTCACAGGCAAACTTCAAGGGCTGTGCTACTTTTCTTCTTCCACTGGCATTGTGAAAAGTTCAAATACCATCTGGATACATCTATGTTGCAGCTGTGTCTCGAATGCCTCATACAATACTAGCTTTCTGCAGCACATTGAGGACCTGCAGGTGCAGAAGAGAAGGCAGAGAAGGACAACAATTTTGCTTGGAAAAGGTATGTCTGAAAAGGGATATGACATATGGTAGGATGATGGTATGGGGAGTTCAGATAGGGAGTGACTGTTCCTCTGTTTATCACTGCCCGGGAACTACAGGATACAGATAAACAGTGGAACTCATTGACACAGGATGTTGGGGATGTGGTTCAAGAAAAGCCATTAGATGAATCTGCAGGCGGAAAATCCATTAGGGCTGGCTAAAAAGATAGATAAGCCTTTGGCTCAAAAAGTCCCAAGGCACAGATGCCCAGAGCTGAGTCAAAGGCAGAGAAAAGATGAGCTTGTCAGTGTGGATATCAGCTATGCTGGAGAAACAGGCTGGCATGTAAAGTTGCAGCGGTAGAAGGAGAGTGAGGCTGTAGTAGTGAGCTCAGCTGGGACATGGAGGTTCTACCAGGGGTGCCCCCCAGCTGGAAGGGTTGGAGAAAGGGGTGTTGCAGAGAGACAGAGCTGGAAGACCATCAAAGCTCATAGTGGAGGAGATATTCAAAGATACCAGCAGGAATGAAGTACGTAGGAAATAAACTACTGTATGGGAGGAGAGGGTGACCTTTACTGCTGATAGATAGAATGTTTGAAGAGGGAGACTTGTCACAGAGGAAAGCAGTGATGATAAACAAAATGATAAGAGATGGAGGAACCCAAAACCAGTGTAAGAGAGCAATACTTGGAAAGGAGGACATAAAGAAAATGGACCATCTGCAGACAGGCAAGGCTGAAGGTCAAACTGGAGTGCAGTAAATGGCAGCAACAAGGAGATTTGCCTCAAAAGCATACTTCCAGTCTGAACCAAACACTACTTCTGCACTTGTACCCATGGATTTGCTTCCAGTGATGCCACTGGTTTCCCAGAGACTGTGGATTTGCCAAGGCAGTGGGTGAACGAATGGGCATAGGATATAATTTCTCTGGCAGGGACAACATGAGTCGTCCTCCCACTTAGTCAGCATCAATCGAAGCCAGACTAAGAACCAAAAAGAACCAAACTGAACCCGCTATCTCTGCTCTAAATGGTGAATTGATTTTAAAATTTGTGATATGGCAGAGGAAAGCATGGACTGCTGTGTCTGTGACACCTGCCCTTGCCATACTCTCTTTCTGGACTGTCATGCATCAAATAAATGGGGCCTGCTGTTAGAGAGCTCCCAAGAGTATCGGGAGTTTTCCAGAGAACAGAGAGATGTCAATTCTTTAATCAGCCAGTCAAACAGAAAACCCGCAACTGGAATCATAAAGCAATGGGTGTGGGACAGCTGCCCACACTTCTCTTTTCTGTGGGCTCTTAAACGTTTTTTGCATGCAAATGATACTGCCAAGGGAGATGGAAGAACTCTGTAGCCTGGGCTTCAGAGAAGATCTCTGATGCTGCCCCTTTAAAAGAAAAAGGTCCTGCTGTCATTGCTCCCAGAAGGACAGGAACCATTTCCCTGTGCTGCTGTGTCATGATTGGGAAACCTACAGTTGATTCTTCTCTAGTCCATAGTAGTAGGTACCTGTGTCTTTTACTGCCAAAACAATTTACTAACACCAGGATACAACTCCTGGAAAGGCAGTTACAGAGCCAGACTCTTCTTGGCAGAGACAGATAATGTAACAAGGAGAAAAGGACACAAGCTGCAGCTGGAAGGAACTAGGTCAGACATTAGAGAAAGCTGCATCCCCAGGAGGGCGATGCAGCCCTGGAACCAGGCAGGTGAAGGCCTTCATCCTTGGGAGTTTTGAAGGCTCCACATTTATGCCCTGGTTTAGAGCTACAGGCAGATTTACTATGAGGCTGGACTGGCTATCACCAGAGGCGAGGTCCCCTAGAATGTGTCCTCACATCTGTGCTTGTGCTTTCCTGCTCAGACGGTCAGTGCCCCATCCCTGTAGCAGTTTCCATTTTCACCTGGTTGATCCGACCCTCAGTTTTCTCAGGTAGCTTCAGGACTGAGATACTAAGGCCAGTCTTTGTCTCACTGGCCTAGAATCTCATCACATCCTGCAACCATTCTAGTCTGTGGGCTGGTTAGTGCACAGACCTTTAGTCATGGGCGAGTGTGGTACATTACATCACGTTATATGTAAGGCCTTTATCTTCAGACATTCAGCTGAAGTGTATAGCCTCCAAACCTTCACAGAACTCAGGAGGAACATCTGCATTTGGTGTATTTCCACTACCTTGCTATCCTGCTGGTCACTTCAGATTTCCTAACATATCTGTGTCCTAGTGGCAGCCATAGGTCCTACGGGAGAGGTTTGAGAAGTATTCTGACTAGCCCAGTGGACCCCAGATGAACTCCTGTGGACAACTAACCAAGGTTCCTGAAGGTGGACTGTCCAATCACGTCGGGGTCACCATTTGTCACCTCTCGTTGGGCGACTGTTGTCGAGACGGTCATAAAACACACACACACACACACACACACACACACACACACACACACACTCACACACTTCAGCGGCAAAAGGCAAAAGCCCAAGCATCTTTATTACCACCTGTTGTTTCTTATATGTCTTTTCTCATACACACGTTACATGCTCATTGGATATCCAGCCTTAGTTGTTTGGCATGATTTGCTATAGGACCTTGCGAGCTTTTGACTCCTTTTTATCTTGTTTTTCTGCTCTGTTACGGGACTCTCCGATCTCTCACAAGCATGGCTGAAATAGCTCAAGGTCACTGTTTATGAGAGAGGTGCCAGGCCCGCTGGCAATCCCCACAGTGGACAAACTCCCAAACCAGCTGATGCTCAGCTTTGCTGCAAGGAAAGCCCTCTGTACAGCAGCTTTTAGAAGAGATACCTCATCTGCCAGATGTCTGCAGCCATGCTAAGACCTCATGTTAAAGAGAAATGGGATCAAGCGTTGCTGTCTTCCCAAACAACAGGAGGCTACTGAGACTTGGCCGCATATTTGTGATGGGGGACTGAACTTTGGCTCCTCAAACTCAGAAGGCAGCTTGGCCTTGGATAGCAGGAAGCTTCTTCCTGTGAAATAGGAGAGGGAAAGCATGGTGTTCTGGTTTCAGGAGAAACTGCTGAGCTTGCAGAGGGTCAGATGTTGAGTGTTTCAAGGCTGCCTTTCTGCCGAGAAATGTGGCAACATCTCTTAAAGTTTGCGCATTTCACCACTTCCTTTTTATGAAGAGTTTTTGAGGGAAGGGGGGCATGGAGCAGGCTTCCAGTTTTTATTGCTCGTTCAATGGAGATTGTTGTATTTACTTTTCTTTCGTAACAGAGCAGGATTTTGCCAGGGTAGAAAGCTCTGTAAGGTGGAATTTGCCCTCTCATTGAATGCAGAAGCACATTAGTTAGTACTCACAAGGAAGTTGATAAGCAATAATATTTTCTTTGCTGCCCAGGTAACCGGCAGAGTGAAAGAGGGTATTGTCTCTGGAGAATGCAGGCAAGTTTGCTTTATCTTTCTGCCAGAGTACACAGGCTGCCTTGGAAAGCTGGAGGTGAACCAGGGGAAGGAGAGGCTTGCTTTCCAAAGAGGCTGGGGTGGACCCATCCTCTGCTTCACTCATGCTGCACCCTGCCCTTTCCTGGGAGTTCTGATAAGCCTAATGAAACTGAGCGGAGTTTTGAGGTGATTTTGGATTTTGCCAGCCTTTCATACTCCCCCAGCCCTTTACTGTATTTCATAAAGGCCATGTTGGCTGGAGCCATTTGTGTCCTCAGTGTGTCATCTTTCTCTAAGACCTTGCAGAGTAGAGGCACCACATGAACCAGACACAAGACATGTGGTGTTGAACTACCAGAAAATGGTGTTGTCATTGAGTGTGGGATCAGCTCTGGAGGATTCCCTGGTGTCTCCTGGGGAGGGAGTAACATTGCATTGACCAAACACAAGTTTCTTCACACTCGTTGGAGGGTGGGCTATGCGTTTCAACCTGACTTGTAGCTGATGTTGGCTTAAAAATATTCATGAAGCAACTTCTCCTGCAGCCTAGGGAAATTCACAAGCAGCAAGTTGTTGTTTCACTCCCTGTGCCCCAGTGAGAGTTGTAAACCTTCAGTAAGCGGAGCTCCAGGTGCCACTGGCAGCTGAGTGACGACGTTGGTGCCACAGGTGCCTCAACCTTCCTTGCTCCAGGATGAATCACTTTGATTGCTCATTGGAAGAGTAATGCTTGGTTGGCCTCAGAAGTCCAGGGTCTGGCAACAGACCCTCCATGGGTGCTTCTCAACCCCTGCACTTCCTAAGCAACCTAGAGGCTCCTAGCCTGCTTTACACCTCTCGTGAGGGAAAAAAACCCCAGCTTCTCATGAACTTCAATAAAGATAAGTGTCAAATTCCGCCTGTGATTTGGAGCAGCTCTCTGTGGTATTGCAAGCTAGGTCTGACTGACAAGAAAGCAGCTCTTCAGTGCTGCCCCATGAGGGTCCTGGTGGACAGCAAGTTTGACCAGAGTCATCTGGATAACTTTACAAGCCCTACAAGCCAACCTCAGCCTGGGCTTCTCCCTATCTAGACAGATAGGTTTCCCACAGAGGCTGTGGGATCTCCATTCTTGTTGGTCTTTCAGACTCAGCTGAACTGTTTGAGCAACGTGACCTGCTTTGTTGTGAGTTTTGCTGGTGAATGAGGACAGGACTCAGGACCACCAGAAGTGCCTTATGGCCTGTTTTTTTCCTGTGATTCTGTATCCTTTATTGTTGGAATTACTTTTTGCTTCTCCCACTTGTCCCAGGGGGGGCTTAAGTAAGCATTCAGTGTCAGTCTTTGAAGTTACACCAGCAATAAAATAAATAAGTTCATACTTCATGACGTGGCTTCTCTTTCAAATGTTCTAGTGGATACTACCCAAAATACAGTCTTGGGCTCCTTGTCAGGTCAGGTAATAAGAGTGTCTGAGCCTTTTGGGAGCCACCTGAGGTTATGATCTCTGCCAGCTTTTTTTCTCGCTTTTTTTCCCTGCTCCTGGCCATTGCCGCTGGCTGCACTGGGATGATCCAGTTAAAAATAACCTGGCTGAGCTATTTTTGTGAAGCACATGCGCTCGCTTGTCCACCTCCCTGCTGTGCCAGTGTGACAGGACAGCACAGCCACGGAATAATACCAGGTGGTGGGGATGTGGTAATTCCATGAGCAGGTGTCACCATCGGGGAGTCTTTAGGCTGGACCCTGTTTGTCATTGCCTGCCTTGGGGAGTGCCTTGTGGTTTCAAATTTGGCTGAATACAGCTGCAGTTGGAAAGCTCATCTGGGGATGGCCACTAGATTTTTGTTGTCTCAGCCTTACGTTGTGGAGAGTGGTCTTGTTCCATCCTTGGCAGCCCTAGCCTGCCCCTAGATATTGAAATTATTTTGAGGTTCACAACACTTAGTGTATCTTCTAACACGATCAAAATTTGCACAATGTGCAGTTTGCCAAGTTTGGGACTTTGGTATGTCCTTGGCCCTTAGTGGGCTGCTTTGGGCCCCCTCACTAGAAAGATGCTCTGAGATGATGTGGTACCAGCTGGTGGTGGTATCTGCGGGTGCGGGATTGCAGTGGGCTGCTGGAGTTTTGCTGTTCAGTACTGGCCAAGTTCTAGGCAACGTTTACCTTCACTGGCCCAAGCGGGTATTTTGGAGAGGCAAAGGTACTGGAAACCCCTTCTGCTTGTGATTTGAGCAGATGATGCATGTGTCAGTGAAGGAGCTACTGTCTCGTCTTTCTTTGGGCTGTGTCCAGCTGGAACCCTCCACATAAGCTTTGACCTACTGCTAGCATGGGGGAAAGTCTGCCATGCTTCCTCCCAGTGACACATGCAAGAGCTCATGTCCTGCCCTGGCCAGTGTACACAGAAAACAAGACGTGAGAGGGGCTTCTGTGTCTGCTCAGAGAAAGGTTTGGGTCTTGCTGTCTTGTGGATGAGGAAATCAACTCGTTTCTATTTCTTGAGTGATTCCTTCACCCACTGCTTCATGTCCTCTGTATTTGTGCACTGTTTATACTACAGGCAGAGGTGTGTTTTCACAGCCAGCTTTTCAGGGCACTATATTTAAGCATCTTTACCACACCGAAGAACTGCAAATATTTTAGAGTGTTATTTAGATGTGCATTTTCTGATGGAAGATAACGCACCTCTTGGATAGGGTATCTGTTGAGATCTTGCTCGCTGTTGTCACTTTGTCCCACAACACCTCTGCAGACCCTAATCCATCTGTACAAGCATCATCGCCTCCCCCAGACAGCTAGTAGCCTGTAGGTTGTGCTGCTGAAATGAGGTGACAGAAACAATTCCCTCAGCTTTCAGTGGGCTGCCAAGGAGAAGGGACCTTAGTGCTTCTGCACAGGACTGGTGTTCAGAGTGGCGCTAGTGATGGACGTGGGCAAAGCGCTGCTTTCCATCACCGGTTTGCCTCTGAAAATACAGAATGTTGAGCATATGGCCGAGGTTTGGTGTTTTGAAGGCTCTTTACCTGTACCTCTAATGGGGAAGGGTACTTTGATTGTGAGGCTTCTTTACAGTGCAGGAGAGGGATGTGGCGTGCGTGCTGTGTGGCTGGTGGGGCTACCTTGTCCGCCTCTGGACAGAGAGGGCAGCTGGGCAGGCTGCAGGCTGCGAACTGCTGCTTTTGAGGGGTGGCACGTGCCTGTTTCCAAAGCGGACTGAAATCTCAGTGGGAGCACCCTTACTCTGAGCCCGGTAACAGTGGGTGTGGATCCTTTCAGAACGAAAGACAAAGAAAGGCAATTGATAAAATCAAGGCCCATCGCAGGATGGCTGATTTTAAAAGGCTGTTTCCCAGCTGGCCGATTAAAAAGGCTTCCAGCCCCGGTAGCAGATAGGGTTGTTTTTCCAAGGATATGCCTCTGAGCAGCTGTAAAAAGGTCCTGCTGTCTGATAGAAAGGCGTGCTGAAAGGTTTTTCACTGCTGTGGATTGATTGGAGTACAGATGCTCTGGAAGACGTACTGCATTATTCATATGGTAGATACCTTTGCTAAAAGCTAATGCACAGCCTGGAGGCTGTGGAAGTGGTACAGTCCTTTGTGTGGTTTTGTTGATTCACTGGAGAGCCTGGACTGCTCTTAGGCTTTTTTTTTTTCTGAATACTGAGATTGATAAAGCAAATCGAGGAATGTGAGATCACTTAGCTAATAGCTCTTTTCTTGTTTACAAACTACTCCCAGCTTTTTTTTTTTTTTAATGCATTATTCATACAAAATTTCTTACTAGACTGGTCCTGTCTGTGAGACCTCACTGGTAACTACATTTTCTTGTGGCACCAACATAAATTGCTTCCCTGACAGGGCTCAAGTGTCTGAGGTGCGGTAGGTATGCCAACACGCTGTTTGAAAACCGAGCCGAGTGTCTGCAGCCACAGAGTCCCACACTGGGCTCTCCATTAATGCATATTCAGTAGTCTTTCCCACTGTTGAATGCAGATGCTGGGGCACCCACTACCAGCAGCTGGGCTGCATTTCTCCTGCATTTCAGTGTGCTGGCCATGGTGGGAGAACGTCATGCAGGGTTCAGGGTGCCATACTCTGAGATACAGAGCCCTCTTTTTGTGAGAAGAGGCACAACTGCAGCATTTTTGCTTGTGCCTGCAGAAAACCCCTTCTGAGCTGCTGGCAGCCATCAGTGTGTGCTTCTTGAAGAAGCAGCTTTAAATTATACCGCATACCCCCAAGTCATAGCTGGGAAATACTTGTCCTGCTTGCACCACATCTGGTGGGGACACCATCTGGTAGGGGAAGACCTTGCTGGACTCAGCAAGGCAGACTTTGTTTTGTAGTTGCAGCCACTGGCTGTAGTTGTGCTGGTCTGTGGGCGGAGTGGATATAAAGCCAGCCTGGGAACATGTCTCTTTCTGCAGCTCCCTGCACTGATTTTTAGCATCTGACTGTTAAGTGACATGGTCAAGGCCATGGTCCAGTGGTCAGGTTGTCCATCTAGGACTCTGAACTGACAAACCTCACCTCCAAGGTGACATCCTTGTAAGCAGGATTTTACTTCTGAGTCTACAGCTATGGAAAAGCCGACTGTCTCTGCCCTGTTTTAGGTGACGTCAAGCTGTGAAAAAGGTGAAAGCCATCACATCTGAATGACTTACTACTCTTGTAACAATAGATCTGTAGCCTCTGAGCTTGTAGTACTGTTTGAAATGACACCTACAGATGGTATTTAGAGCTCTGGGTTGCTGCATAAACCATGTTGTCTGGTTGACTTTGGATCAGAAAGAATTTATTATTGCTAATTTCTCCTTGATAATGTTATTGCACAGCAGAAGTGGAATTTGGACCATGAAGTGTGACTGGGGGTGCACGACCAGTTATCTTGCAGATATCCATGGCTTAGAGGGAAGCAGGCTGAAGCTCTGAGACTCATTTGGTGTGGCAGGTTTGAGAGAAGTTGGACCAGTGGCATGGTCTGTGCTAATTCGGCACCTGACCCAGGAGGCTGGTGGCTGGTGACAAAGTTCTGAGAGCTCCGGTTTTTGTCTTGAAGCAATAGCTCGACACAAACCATGATAAAACATCTGTAAAGGAGACTGTTTCATATGTGTGTGTCTTAGAAATTGTAGATAACACTGGCATTCCTCTGTTTGCCTTCAGGGTTGTCTTTTTGATTATGTGCTTGTCTTAAAATTTGAAACTTTGAGGGTGGAAGTGTGTGGGTGGATTTTTTTTTTAAATGCAAACTCAAATGCAAACAGAGCCTCGAATTAGTGAAAAATGTTGCCTGGATGAGGGTCGGAGCCAGCGTGCTAGCCTGCAACATGACTGTGTCAAATCCACGCACTGGGACAAGAGGAATGCCTAGCACAGACCAGCAGCACCATATGGCAGAGCTGCTGTGTGCATATGTCTGTGCCCTGACTGTGCTGCTGGGTGCAAATGGCGGTAAGCTCTGTGGATGCCGAGAAGCCGGAGATGTAATTTATCTTGACTTTAGGAAAATGTTCAGTGTTGTCCCACAAAATTTAGATAAGGGAACATGCAGTAGATGCACTTGTCTATAGCAAGATACACGTAAATCTGATGAGGGAACTACACAGGAGAGCTTATGTGACAATTGCCAAAGTCTAAGGAGTTATTGAGAACAGCTTTGCAGGATTCTTCCTGCCATCTGATGTTTGGTATTTTTGTCAGTCATTAGGAAAAAGGAATAAATAATGAACAGGAAACCAGGAGGAGCAGGAAGCCTGCAGAAGGGCTCTGGTTTGAAAATGCCTTGATGAAATGAAGAAATGGCATAGGAAAATCAGGATGCAGCTCAGTAGTGAGAAGTTCAGGTCTTCAGATGACGCAGTACCATCAGACCCAGTGCAGTTCTGCAGAAAAGTGTCCAGAGGCTGCAGTTCCTTCCAGGCTGAGCGTGACCCAGTGACGTGCTGTAGCACGGAAATGATAAATACAAAAAGGTGAGTATCTGGTAAATGATAAAGGAAGATGTTAGTAAAATATATGCCAGTATTTTGCCAGTATGCCAGTTTTAGGGGTAGCTGCTCTGGAAAAACAGAGATCAGCCAAAGAGAGCAGAAGCGATGAGTACAAATTCACCAGCTGTTGATAAAATGTGGCTAACAGGAGGACAATGAGGTAAAAACCTGGAGAAGACTGGAAAGCTGTGTGTCAACTGCAGAGGAGAGCTTGATGCAGGAAGAAGGAAATAGGTTTTTTTGTGCGTGATCTTGCTAAATAGTATAAGAAGCAAGGACCATTCATTGATTGCACAAATGAAGATTTAATTTTGAAAGCAGGGAAAAACTTTGTAATCGTAAAGACAGCTGAGTGCTGGGATAAGTTTCACAGGAAGGTGATGGTCTGTCCTTTACTGGAGAATTTTAGAAAACGATCCTTAGGAAAGCATGTAGAGAAATGAGTGAGAAGATCAGGAAAATGGATGGACTTCCAATACCTGTGATGATCTGTCCTGGGAGACAAAGTAGCTGTCTCCTATTTAGCTGTAGCTAAATAGGGTGATGAGAGTCTATTTTGAACTTAAGCCTGCAGCACTCAAAAAGTAGGTATTTCCCGTTTTTCACAAACCACTTAACCATTTGAAGACCTTACTGCTAACTGCATGCTGCTTTATCACTGTAGTGAGGAACCACGCTAGTATTGGAAACTGAGTACGCTGTGTCACAGAGAATTTGGCTTTTGTTAGTGCGGTTTGGCTTGTGACACCTGGCAAGGGTTTACAAAAGCTATGCTGACTCTCCAGCTATCTCACTTTTATCTATGTGTCTGTTAATTTTACTCTGTTTTTATACTTCTTTGGTATTGTTTTCCTTTCCCCAGCCTGACCTGAAACCATCTAACATTGCTTTCTTTACTCAATGGTTGGTTTTAAATAAGAGAGTTCACACTATAGTCCAGCTATTTTTGTTGCTTTAGGTGAGCTGGTTGAGTTGCTGCTCATTTTCCTTCCCCTAAGCATGGCCTGTCTCATCAATCCCTGGCAGGCAGTGTTGTGTAACAGGAACTTTGCCCATCTTCTTCATGCTGAAAGCACATGGGAAGTTCTGATCTGCTTTCACTGTATCTGCTTGGGATATTCTCCCTAGAGGTCACTGTTCAGATTTCACAAGGTCATATCATGGCTGAGGGTGAAGGCACCTCTGGAGATCAACTAGTACATCTACCAGCTCAAAGCAGGTTCATCTACAGCACGTTGCTCAGAGCATTGTCTGGTTGAATTTTGGGAATCTCTAAGGATGGAGACTCCACAGCCTCTCTCAACAACCTGTGTCAGTGTTTGACCACCCTCACAGTAAAGAAGTTTCTTCTTACATTTAACTGCCTGTTCAAGCTCAGGCTGAAGGACCTGTGGTTCCCAAGATCTTCTGTCTTGCCCTTTTTGAAGATAAGGATGTCATTTGCTTTCTTCCAGTCCTCAGGGACATCCCCCAGTTGCCATAACCTTTCAGGGAAAACCAAAAATGACCTTGCAACAACTTGGGCCAGCTTCTTCAGCCATCCTATGAGGCTCATGTGCATGTCCAGTCTGTTTATATGGTTTCTGACCTGATCCTCCTCCTCCAAGGGTAAGTCTTCTTTGCCTTGGACTTTCCATAGGCCTTAAGTGTCCAGGATACCTGAAGGCTAGTCTTAGCAGTAAAGACTTAGCTGAAGAAGGCATTGAATACCTCAGCCTTTCTGGTATTCTTTCCCCCCATTCCCACTCCTCAACAGGCCTGCATTTTCCCTAGTCATCCTTTTGCTGATGATGTACTGGTAGAAACCATTCATGTTACCCTTAACATCCCTCTCCAGATTCAACTCCATATGGGCTTTAGCTTTCCGAAGCCCAGCCCTGCATGTTTGGACAGTGTCTATATTCCTCCCAGGACACTTGTGCCTGCTTCTGCCTCTGATGTGTATCCTTTTTATGGTTGATTATTATGATACCCCGGTTCATCCATGCAGATCTCATGCTGCCTTTGCTTATTTTCTTGCATTTTGGGATGGACCATTATGAACTTTGAGGGGGTGAACCTTGAAAATCCTGCTATAGTTATGCTCGAGAAAGAATTTAGTTACTTTTGTGCCATTTAGAAATTGTAATCCCCTTATTTATGCGTTTCATAATAAATCTGTCTAAATTTACGAGCCACTTTCTGGTTTTGTTTGTGTGGTTTTTTTTTTTTTTTGTTTTTGTTTTTTTTTGTTTTTTTTTTGTTTTTTTCATTTGTCTGCAACTTTAACCTCTCTTGCCCCCAGAATAGTGCTCTTGAACATTTCCATGCCATCTGCAAAGACAACTATTTTAGCTGCTTCTTCTGTCATTCCTTTGCAACAAGCTTCCTCATTTGTGTTTGGAACTACTTCCTGAGCCAAAACAGAGTTGCAGTTAATGCTTGGGCTTTCTACCTTCTCTGGGCAGAAGAAAAGGTCTACATTTCCTCTAAAAAGCTGCTGAAAATCTGGAGATCTGTTTCGACACCTGCATCATTCTGGTGTGCCAGCGAGCAGCCTCCTAGGTATCAGAGGACTGGAAGATGGCCCATGCAGTACCACTGACTGCTGTTGGCACTTGTCTGGGACAAGACAACTTGCTAAATGTTCATCTTTCCTCCATGGTGACAGCAGTGCATTTCACACAGCCCTACCCAAAAGCTTTCACACTGTAAGACAAGGAATGCTTAAGATGAGGTGTCCCGGTTTGAGAAGAATTCAGA